>WSYH01000385.1:103126-180762 GCA_036426205.1 Ascaphus truei
ATTGTGTGGGTTTGGGGTGGGGGGGGTTTTATATTGTGTGTGTTTGGGGTGGGGGGGGGCTTATATTGTGTTTGGGGTGGTGGGGGCTTGGGCTATATTGTTGGGTTGCGGTGGGTGGGGGGGGGCTTATATTGTGTGGGTTTGGGGGGGGGGCGTATAGTGTGTTGTGTTGGGAGGGGGGGGCTTATATGTGTGTGTTGGGGGGGGTGGCTCTATTGTGTGTTGGGGAGGGGGATTATATGTGATGTCTGGGAAGGGGGGGCTTATATTTTGTGTGTTGGGGAGGGGGGGGATTAAGTTGTGTGTCTGCTGGGGACGGGGGGGGGGCTGATAGGGTGTGTGGTGGGGAGGGGGGGGCTTATTACATAATGTTGGTGTGCGTGGGGAGGAAGGGGATTATCCTTGTTGTGTGTTTGTTGGGGACGGGGGGGCTTATATTGTGTGTGTTGGGGAGGGGGGTGGGGCTTATATTGTGTGTGATTGGGGAGGGGGGCTTATAGTGTGTTTGTGTATATATACTATCTATATATTTCTATGAAACGTCGTATGTGTGCTCCCCTGTCTGTATGTGTCTCACCTGCCTAGCGGCAAATCGCATTGGCCTTGGGCCCTTCCTCCGCCTCAGGACCAATGAGATGGGCGCCCTTGGCCCGGCACCGCCCCCCCGCCACAACCTCTCATTGGCACTGAGGCGGGAGGAGGGCCAAAGGTGTCACACACAGCACACACACACACACACACACACATCTGTCTCCCCACATCACGTCGCCGACTTGCACCGGCTCCCGGAAGGGCTGGGAAGCGCGGCGCGTCCTCCTACCCCAGCCGCCAACGATCTACCTCCCCGGCGCTACCTCCCGGCGCTCCTTTACCTCCCGGCCTACTCGCCCGGCGCTACCTCCCCGGACGTCCTTACCTCCCGGCGATACCTCCCTGGCGCTACCTCCCCGGCCGCTTGGCGGGCCACACAGCAGACACACACCAGCCTATCGGCGCCACGCTTCCATCTCCACCACCTTCTCACTCCCGTCGTTGTGGTGTGGTGGAGAGGGACATTTTACTCCCCCCTGCCAACAAGTTGCCTGCACTTACCTCGAACTTTAACCACCACCTACCCTGCCTCACCCCCCCTACCCCTTGCCCCCCTTCCCACCCCCCTACACCCCTCGACCCTTCCACCCCACCCCCCCACCCTTCCCCACCCAACCCTTACCCTCCCCCCGCTACCCTGACCCTTCCACCCCCCCTACCCTGCCCTTCACCCCCACCCCTGTCCTCTCACCCCCCCTACCCTGCCCTTCCACCCTGCCCTTCACCCCTACACACTGCCCTTCACCCCCTACCCCTGTCCTTCAACCCCCCTACCCTGCCCTCCACCCCCCCCCCCCAACGGCTGCCCTTCACCCCCCCCCCACACTGCCCCACCCTACCCCTGCCTTTCACACCTTCATTGGCTGGTGTGCTCTAACAGTGTCTCAAACACACCCCTGTGCCCCTCCCCGCAAACTCCCCGCCCCCCCTCACTGCAAAACTCCGACCCCCCTCACCGCAAAAACAATCCAGCTCCCTCCCCTCACCGCAAAACCCGCTCACCGCAAACCCCAGCCTCCCCTCACCGCAAACCCCCCGCCACCACACCGCAAACCACAGCCTCCCTCACCGCAAACCCCCCCCTCCTCACCGCAAAACCCCGCCCTCCCTCCCGCAAACCTCAGCATCCAGGCGCCAAGCCTCTCACACTCACTCTCGACACGCCGCCAGCAAAACTCCCGCCGCCGCTGCCACTAGGCTCTTTCATCGGGGCCCCGTATTACCAGCCGGGAGACGCCAGCAAGCAGTAAACACCCCCCGCGGCCGAGCCGGGAGAGCACCGGGTGGGCAAGGAGGGTTAACCCCCCCACACCCACCGGGCCGAAGCCGGGACACCGGTTGGCGACAAAGAGGTAACCTCCGCCCCCCCCACACAACCCCCCCGCCAGTCGACGGGAGAACCGGGTGGGCGCAAGGAGGAACCTCACCCCCACCACCTCCCCCCCCCACCCGCGGCCGGGAGCATAGCGGGAGCAAGGAGGTACACAACACACACACACGAACTGGATGTCTGAACTAACTGACTGGCGCACGCACACACACTGACACACACACACACACACACACTGACTGACACACACACTGACTGACAAACACACTGACTGACAAACACTCTGACTGACGCACACACACTGCATGAAGCTGTAAAGGGGGACAAACAGAGCTGTAAAGGAGGGAGGGGGGGGACTGGATTGATGTGAATGGGGGGACAAACAGAGAGAGGGGGGGGGAGAGAGGAGCGGGAACATTACATCCCGGGCAACGCCGGGTCTCTCAGCTAGTAATTTTAAAAATTATTATTATATATTATAATATAGTTCTCGGAAGGCCGCCAACACGTGGGTGGGGTGTCTTGGTGGAAAATGTAGTCCTGGGCCCTGGGAAAGCTGTCTGCGGCCCTGGTCAGTGTTAGTGTGCCTGTGATACAATATGTGGTTTCAGGTTCAGTGTGCTGTGTATTAAACAATCAGTGGGTGTCAGTGTGGACCATGTGTCTGTGTATTACAATTGCTGTGTGTTCAGTGTTTACATGTGTGTCCTGTGTATTTACAATAGGTGCGCTGTGTCAGTGTTACCGGTGTGCCTTGTATTCAATAGCTGCTGTAGTGTCAGTGTTACAGTGTGCCTGTGGTATTACAATAGCTTGTATGTCAGTGTTTACAGTGTGCCTGGTATTACAATAGCTGTGTATGTCAGTGTTTACAGTGTGTCGTGTAACATAGCTGGTATGTCGTGTTTACATAGCTGTGTTGTGTTAGTGTACAGGTGTCGTGTGTATTACAATACCTGTTGTAGTGTCATGTGTTACAGGTGCTCTGTGGATTTACAATTAGCTGTGTGTGTCAGTGTTACAGTGTGCCTGGGTATTACAATAGCTGTGTGTTCAGTGTTACCGTGTGTCTGTGTTTACAATAGCTGTTTGTCAGTGTACAGTGTGTCGGTATTACAATAGCTGTATGTCAGTGTTACAGTGTGTGTGTCTGTGTATTACAATAGCTGTGTGTGTCAGTGTTACAGTGTGTGCCTGTGTATTACAATAGCTGTGTGTGTCAGTGTACAGTGTGTCTGTGGATTAAAAATAGCTGTGTGTGTCAGGGTTACAGTGCCGGTGTTATTACAATAGTCGTTGGGTCAGTGTTACAGTGGTCTGTGTTTACTAAGCTGTGTGTGTCAGTTGTTACAGTGTGTGCCTGTGTGTATTATCAAAGCTGTGGGTGTCAGTATTACAGTGTGGTGTATTACAATAGTTGCTGTGTCAGTGTTACAGTTGTGGTCTTGATTACAATAGTGATGTGTCGTGTCGTGTGTCAGGTTACAGTGTGTCTGTGTATACAATAGCTGGTGTGGTCAGTGTTACAGTGTGCCTTGTATTACAATAGCTGTGTGTGTCAGTGTTACAGTGTGCTGTGTATACAATAGCTGAGTGTATCAGGGTACAGTGTGTCGTTGTTATACCATAGCTGTGTTGTCAGGTTACAGGTGGTTGTGTATACAATAGCTGTGTTGTCAGTGTTTACAGTGTGTCTGTGTATTACAATAGCTGTGTATGTCAGGGTTACAGGGTGCCTGTGTATTACAATAGCTGTGGTGTGTCAGTGTTACAGTGTGCCTGTGTTTTACATAGCGTGTGTGTCAGTGTTACAGTGTCTGGGTATAAACTGACACACACAGCTATTGTAATACACAGACACTGTAACACTGACATACAGCAGCTATTATAATATACAGACACACTGTAACACTGACACACACCGCTATTGTAATACACAGACACACTGTAACACTGACATACAGCAGCTATTGTAATACACAGACACTGTAACACTGACACACACAACTATTGTAATACACAGGCACCCTGTAACACTGACACACACAATTATTGTAATACACAGACACACACTGTAACACTGACATACACAGCTATTGTAATACACAGGCACACACTGTAACACTGACATACAGCAGCTATTGTAATACACAGACACACTGTAACACTGACATACAGCAGCTATTGTAATACACAGGCACACTAACACTGACATACAGCAGCTATTGTAATACACAGACACACTGTAACACTGACATACAGCAGCTATTGTAATACACAGGCACACTGTAACACTGACATACAGCAGCTATTGTAATACACAGACACACACTGTAACACTGACATACTGCAGCTATTGTAATACACTGACATACAGCAGCTATTGTAATACGCAGGCACACTGTAACACTGACACACAGCAGCTATTGTAATACACAGGCACACTATAACACTGACATACACAGCTATTGCAATACACAGACACACACTGTAACACTGACATACACAGCTATTGCAATACACAGACACACACTATAGCACTGACATACAGCAGCTATTGTAATACACAGTGTGACGGGAGCTTTGTGACAGGCTATTAATAATACACACCAAAATATATATAACTGGGTTGAACTGGTACGAGACTTAGATATGATAAAATATAATTTATTCCTTGATAAAGGTGAACACACAAGATATACAAATAACAGGCAAAATATGGACACTTACTTAAAGTTTAGGACAAGAAGGCCATCAGGATACAGGATGGCCATTTCTTCCATAATTCAGTTGACATCACAGCAAGACAGGCAGGTCATGAAGACACATGAAGGACATGAAGACCTCTGGCATGAAGACTTTGCATGAAGATATTTGAGTAAGGGGTGACTCTGACTTAAATACCATGTCAAACTCATCTCTTAACCCTAGCTGCCGAAAAGGCTAGCAAAAGTCTTTGAAGCAGATTTTGGGCTTCCATTGTTTAGTGTGAAGTATCACACTTAAACTAGTCAGTTCCTGGGCCCAGGATAAACAATTAGGCAATTTAGCCTTTGAGCACCAGGCTATGTAAATTCTAGCAGGATGTCCTTCCTGCTCATTACCATAACAGAGGGAGTCTGCAGTTTTCAGAACAGATTCAAAATCCCATATACACTGTAAATAACTTCATAACTTCAGTTCAGTAATACGTACTGGCACGCATGACGCTCCCAATGAGACTAAATATTACCGTGTAAAACTAAAATTAAGAGAGATATTAATATATGTCTCTTCGAACCGGCTAAACCTCAGGTGTCTGTATTCGTTAGTTGGGGCTTGGTCCCACGAATACACATATGTAACTCTTAGCATGTTCAGCCGAGGACATCTCATAATATTCTTATATTTAATAAGGTCACTCATTCTGATCTCTCCTTGGTTAACCGCACCCCTGGCCCCAATCAATAAATCCATTGAAGCAGGGACCCCTGGGTAGTGAACATTTGTCACCTGGTGCTATATTTCACACCCAATGCCCCCAGCCTGGGTCTAGATTTCTCTACCAGCAATATACCCTTGGCCTGCAAATTAGGTATTAACATACTGTACACTAAAAACCCCTTCTGCTTTTCACACCCAACTTCAATCAAGCCTTTTGAAGCCCAGATTTTCTGAAAAGACACCCCACAGTTGTATTTTCTTAAACTGTAGCTTATTAACCCCTTAAGCCCCAGTGTGTGTGGTGCAGACACTGGCCCAGAAACAATACATTTTTTACAGGGGAATGAGCATTTGGATATTGAAGCGAGGTAAAAACACATTACTGGACCTCAGTCCAGTTAACCCCTTGCTTCCCAGGTTAGGGGAGAGGGTGGCCAATTGGGGTGTAACCCCTTTAATCCCGGGCCAAATCCTCCCAATCGTCACACACAGACATACTGTAACACTGACATACACAGCTATTGTAATACACAGACACACTGTAACACTGGCATACACAGCTATTGTAATACACAGAAACTGTAACAATGACATACAGCAGCTATTGTAATTCACAGACACACTGTAACACTGACATTGTAGTGCATGTCTTTATTTTTATAGCGCCATTAATGTACATAGCGCTTCACAGTAGTAATACATGTGGTAATCAAATAAATAACAGATAATATAAATAACAGATCATGGGAATAAGTGCTTCAGACATAAAAGTAACATTAAGGAAGAGAAGTCCTTGCCCGAGGAGCTTACAGTCTAATTGGTAGGTAGGGAGAACGTACAGAGACAGTAGGAGGGAGTTCTGGTAAGTGAGTCTGCAGGGGGCCAAGCTTTATGTATCATGTGTTCAGAATATCCACAGTGCTATTCATATGCTTCTTTAAGCAAGTGTGTCTTAAGGTGGGGAAACAAAAAAGCAAACAAGAAAAAGTGCGCAAATTACTACCTCTAATGTAAAATTAACCCATTCACCACCTTGGTGTAAAAAATGAAAAATTACAACCTCTAAGTAGAACACAGGCGTCTGCAGCTATAATGATAGGGATGTGGACACCCCTAGAACAACTGAAATACAAAGAAAACAAAAGCGCAGACGCACATAGTGAAGTATGTAAAGTATATATGTATATATTGTTAGGGTAAAATATCTGCGTACATCAAATCAATTGGTTAACAGCATTTCATGTACAATACATGAGTTACCAGACGTCGCACAGCCACCGCCAGACCTCAGGAGTTCTCCTTCACTGCCTCCAAGACGCACTGCCACGACACTTGGGGAAAAAGGCCTCCACTTTAGTCCTGTTAATGCGTAGATAACCTTTGCAGGTCAGGGCCGTCGAGAACCACCGTTTCTTCTGGCTTGCCGCCGAATAGGACACCCTCAGAAGTCGGAGCTATTTGGTTAGCCACCAGGTAAGTTCGTCACACGGGACGTGTGACTATCATGACCGGCCGCAATGAAAGGATGGCCGTAAAGAGTGATAATTACGTCACTCCAGCAATGCCGAGTGTATCAGGTTACGAAAGAGTCCAATGCTGGATACAGCACACAGATAGTGATAATAATTGATAATAAGAGCTTTAAAATCTATCCAACGCGTTTCGAAGCGTAAGCTTCTTCAGGGTTAATTTAATAATGAATTTCGAACATATAAATACCCTATGGCCATAACTGATAGGTCAAACACAAGAGCACATATAAACCACTCCCGTCCGCTGTCCATCTTCAACGATCTGCAGACGTGGGACCTCTCCTGCCGCCGCCGCACACTTTGTCCTCCGCTGACATGGGACCTCTCCTGAAACATGTTACGTGAAAAGAGGGGGTTAGTACTGTAGACACTTAAACATTTTTTTTATTTTTTATACATCGATTCTAAGACGCACCCCGATTTCAGACATGTGAAAATCGAAAAAAAGGTGCGTCTTAGAATTGAGGAAATAGGATATATATATATGTATATATATATATATACACAGACACACACAGACACACACACACACACACAACGACTCCGTGATTTCTTCGAATAATGGCTGCTACAACCTTTATATAGCAAAAACAAGTAACAAAGAGCAGCGCTATAAGTGTGATAAGTGAGTTCTAATGTGATGGTGAATAGGGCTAAATTATTAAATAATCAAATAGTGCTTATATAATATTACTAAATAAAAATTACTAAATACATATATATATATATATATATTTATACATATATACACACACACACACACACGACACACTTCACAAAAAAAGGACCCCTCTTATTTTTCATCATATCTTGCAAAAACAATCACAACATTTTCATGAAATAATTTGTGAGCATTTATAGGTCGGTCATATTAGGTGATTACATTGGAGAATATAATAAATATTCTTTGGCATTGGTGATGGCGTGATGACCTCATAGTTACAAAATGGTCTCAGTGAAGAAGATAAGCACGTTATAAAGTGCTGGAGACAGAGCAAGAGTTATTGTGCAAAACGCTTCCATAAAATGGATCCTGATAAAGGGCGGTCGCTAGGAGAACTGAAAAAGTAATACACAGCAGCGTATCGTTTAGGATCAACGCTGTCCCTCCCACTGCAGGGTGACAAGACACACAGCCCCTCACATCTGTCCCTCCCACTGCAGGGTGACACAGACAGGAGGGACACTAATTTTATTTGATCCTTTTCTGTCACTGCAGGGTCACATATACATCCTTCTCTTCCCCCATGGGTAGGTGGATACTACCGTGAAGGACCATTACAATATATATCAGTAACTGCAGAGGTCACCACGCGGTGAAACACTTCCACAGGAACCAGAGACCATTCTTGGTGCATCTGAATAACTCACTGATGATGAACAAGGACAAGAAGCAGATGACTGAGAGGATCTTGGATCACACCCTGGAGATTATCTACCTGCTGACTGGAGAGGTGAGGGCTGCTGGAGAAAGTCATAATGACACCACTCTTATCTCCCTCACTACAACAGGGACCTGCATAGTGTTATATGGGAGGTACTTGAGAAGCAATATTCAGGGACACATATAATTAGAGAAAGCAAGAAGCCAAGGGCGGCAAGTGTTTGGTCATAGGGAGAGCCGCAGGACCACATAAGGACATGTGATGCAGCAAGGAGAGCACAGGGACAGATAGGGTCAGGAGAAGGATGTAGTTTGCAGAGGGGAGTGACCCAGTGATTAATATTCATAGATCTTGGAAAGAGACATGTTTGTGCAGAGGGAGAGTCCTGTCCCACATATAGTAATATATATATATATTATATATAATTATATATATATATCTTATATATATATATATATATATATATATATATATATATATCAATAAGGTGCGCAAAACTAATTATCAACAATAGTAAATGGTCTCAAAGGTGAGTGCTGCCGTAAGTAATGGAGTACCACACCAATAATATACAAAAAGACAAAATACAAAAGGCGCAAATCAGATACAACAGGTGGTTAAATGTCTAACACCTGTGGGATAAATACGTAGAATATCCTTATAAGAATCCAGGACGAGATATGATCTATAAAAGAGAAAAATGCCAATATGGTAAAGTACGTTTTATCATATAAATAAAGCGCAAGAAAAGTGGCTACTTACAATGCAGCTGAAATGAACAGGCATGTGAGGATAACATCCTTTCTGTGACTGCAGCAGAGGGGCTGGTGATGTCAGGAACTCGTCTCAGGTTACACACTGTGTCCACAAGCACAGTCCCAATAGTCTTGAATAAGGCCTCGGTCCCGCTGCGCTCGGTGGCGCGGTCGGCCACACGCGAGTTCCCCACCAGCAGGGGAATCCTGCGGAGCCGGTCCCGGTCCCCACTGGCTGCACAGCTGACTACACGCTGTGGCGCGTCAGCCGCTATGAGACACAAGAGAATGGTGTTTCCTAGCGTTGATGCGTCACGTGGTGTGGCTGTGAGCCAATGGGGAGGGGAGGCTTCGGGAGGAGGAGAGGCTTCGGGGAGCGGGGAGGAGTGTATGAGTGTGCCTGAGTGCGTGAGAGCCTGTCTGTGTGTCTGAGTGCGTGTGTGCCTGCCTCTGTGTGTGTCTGAGTGCGTGAGTGCCTGCCTCTGTCTGTCTGTGTGTGCCTGTGTGTGTGCGCGTGTGTGTGTGTATGAGTGCCTGCGTGTGTGTGTGTGTGTGCCTGCATGTGTGTGTTGCTTACTTACCTTGTGTTGCTTACTTACCTTAAAAATCAGCAGCTCCAGCCCGAGCCCGTGGAGGGGGAGGGGGGGGAGAGTAGCGGGTCCCTCCGCTCAAGCCATGCCCCCCCTCCCTGTCAAGCCTCCCACTCCCGCCCATCTCCCGCTCCGGCTCCCGCTCCCTACAGACCGCATATCGCGGTCTGTGTATGTCAGCGCCCCGCCTGTCTGCAGCCGGGAGCGCTGACTCTGGGAGCGGGGCCTTAGCCTAAGGCTTTGCAGCACAGGCAGGAGAATACAATGTCCTTACTTCAGACAGACAGGGAGATCTGTTCAGAGAACCTCACCCTACCGGTTTCGTCTGTGAAAGACTTCACCTGGGGCACTATATTATACAGCATCGACACACTTTATTCGAGCAAATGCCCAGTTTGTACCTGGCAGATACCTGGAATGCGCCGCTCCTCACCTCTGACAAGCCCCGTTGCGTTTGCCTTCCCAGCCACGGTTCATGCCTGGCTGACGGGGGCCTGATCTGTTAAATGATAATGATCAGGATTTAATAGGCTGCAATGCTTCGCGTGTCCACCAGATGGCATAAATTCATGAATTGTAATGCACTATATATATATACAGTACTGTATATACACAGTATATATATATATATATATATATATATATATATATATATATATATAGTGTGTGTGTGTGTGTGTGTGTGTGTGTGTGTGTGTGTGTGTGTGTGTGTGTGTGTGTGTGTGTGTGTCATTATTTTGCAATATCCACAGTGTCAGAAGTCCTGTAATGATTACATATATATATTTTTTTTTTTTAAATCTTTTTTTTTTTTTACTTTATTGGTATCTTGCAAGGTGCATGCAGATAGAAACAACAGTCACAGCTGAGCAGATGGTTATGAGTCATAGGCACATGACTGCGAAGTGAATTGAGATACTCAATAAACCCTTTTTTCCTTTTTTGTTGAAAAAGATGGGGAGAGACAAGGGGCGGGTGGATAGTTGGGAACGACACGGGGATAAAGAGGGGGGAGAGAGAGCCAGGGATGGGTTGGATGGGTCTCTCGACCCCTCTGACCCACAGGGTGTCATAGCTGGACCAGGGCTTGTAGTAGAGACGGAGCGCCTGAGCCCGGCCAGGGTTCCCAGGTTTTGTAGAAATGGTGCATTCTCTGTTTCAGCATGGCTGTGAGCCTCTCCATGTTCATGACCATGTCTATTCTATTTATTACTGTTCTCCTGGAGGGGGCCTTCATTTGTTTCCAGGCCGTCGCGACACAGCATCTAGCGGCCGTTAGGATCGCCGAAATCAATCTGGCCAATGGGGCAGGGAGGTCTTCAATTGGTTTTCCCAGCACGTATGTTAGCGGGTCCAGGGGGATCTCCAGTCCTAGGGTTTCAATCAAGAGTCTCTGGATCCTGGTCCAGAACCTCTGGATCTCCAGGCACGACCACCAAATATGGGTCATTTCCCCCCTTTGACCACATCCTCTCCAGCACAAGTCTGTTGTGCCTGGGAAGATCTGGCTGAGTCTACTCGGGGTTAGGTACCACTGGAATAGGATTTTATATATATTTTCTTTTGTGATGGAGCAAATTGATGTTTTGGAAGCAGCTTCCCAGACATCCTCCCAATCTTCCAGATCAATTTGTATGTTTAAGTCAGCGCTCCATTTTTGCATATACGTATGCGAGAGGGAGGAGGGGGTGGGAGGCCTCTATTATTCTATAGATTTCGGAGATTAATCCTCCTCTGATATTCCCCTTTTAGGCAAAGGGTTTCAAATCTGGTCTGCGCTGGGAATTTAGGGTTTAGGGATAGAGCTCGCAGGAAGTGCCTTATCTGTAGATATTTGAAAATGGGGAGGCCAGGGGAGGAGAATTTATTTTTGAGCTCTTGGAAGGACAGAACCTCATCACCTTCCAGCAGATCCGCAACCATTCTGATCCATGGTCCAGAAATTGACCAAATTGGTTTCGGGCGCATCCGGGTGGGAAATCCATGTTCCCGAAAATGGGGGTGAGTTGTGAGGGGGGTGAAGCTAGGCCATGTTTCCCATTAGTTTTAGTCCAGGTAGACCACGTGCATCTCATCGCCCCAAGCTCAAATCTCCGGGGTCTCCTTTCTTTGTGCGTCTGAGACCATAATAAGACCGGGAGGGGGGTGGGGGCCGCATGGTGGGACTCTATCGCCAACCAGCAGTAAGAGGTCGGGGAGTTATTCCACACCACCGCCTGCCTCAGCTGGACTGCCTGGTAGTATCTGACCACATCTGGGGCCCCCAAACCCCCTCTCCTCTTAGAGGCTAGCAGCACTGATCTCTGCACCCTCGGTCTGCGCTGTTTCCATATGAAACGGGGGATATGAGACTGAATGTTCCGTAGTTCTAACAGTGGAACTGGGACTGGAAGAGTTTGGAAATAATAGAGTAATGAAATTTTTTTTAAAAAGCCTACATTTAGCCTATAATAGTAATAATACCCCCTTGGAACAGGGCATTATTGGCCAGTAATGCCCTGTTCTTCAGGGATTATTAATTAAATATCTACAGTGTTACAAGTCCTGTAATGATTACATATACTTTTTAATGTGATGTGTGTACAATCCATGATTTTTGTGCTCATATAGGCACAGGGGAGTCAGTGAGTTTGGTGCAGACATGTCAGTGATACAATAGACAGAATTGGTGGGGAGGGCACTGACTAGATTGAGTATAGAGCTGTTAACAAGAGACGTCGGAGGAGGGGGAGGAAGACCACGGCGACATCCTGGTGGCGGTGGTAGAAGCGGAAGAAATCCTTCAGGCGGTAGCAGCAGAGGACATAATTCTTCAGCTGATATGAGCAGTGGAAGACATCCTTCACAGCCGGTGCCGGTGGGAGCAGAGGAACATGCGACCGGAGTAGGAGCGTTACTATTGGACAGCAGGGGAGGACCTGCACCCGAAGTCGCGCTGTCTTCCGCTGTTCACGCCGGCTGAAGAATTACTGCTCCCACCCCAACCAGGATGTCACCATGGTCCTCCTCACCCTACACCATGGTCCTCCTCACCCTCTGCCGCTGGCTGCAAATACGTTAAAACTACCCGGCCGGGTACTATCTCTCTCAATATGTAGGATTATACTGTTGTGAAGAAGCACAGTGAGCATGTCACAGACAGCAGGAGTCCCTGTGTGCCAGAAATATTCTGCAGGACCCAGAGACCCATCATGGAGAATCCAACTAACTCCCTGATACATGAGAGAAACAATGACAAGAAGCTGATGTCTGAGAAGATCCTGGAACACACCAACATCATCATTCACCTGCTGACTGGAGAGGTGAGGGCTGCTGGGCAGCGTTAGATATTACCACCTTTCTGTCTTCATTCAGTCTTTTTATGAGCAAACTTGGTTCTATGTATCTGTATTCTCCTCTCTGCCGTGCTCACCTGGCTTTCCATAAGGAAAATTACAGGACCAATTATTATATCTGGATACTGAGTGGGGGATTCTCTGTGTTTCAGGTACCTATAAAGTGTGATGATGTTGCTGTGTATTTCTCCATGGAGGAGTGGGAGTATTTAGAAGGACACAAGGAGCGTTACAAGGAAGTGATGATGGGGAATCACCAGAACCTCAGCTCACTGGGTAAGAGGATGTTTCCTGTTATTCTAATATAAATGTCAGTCATGTTTGGATCCAGCAAACAGGAGCTCAAGTTACACTTTGTGTTTTTGTTGTGAGATTTATGTCAGGAATAAGAAACAAGTTACAGAGCCGGAAACAGAGGTTCATCTCTGTCACTCAGGACGGGATATTTTAGAGCAGAGGTTCCCAACCCTTTTTCTCACGACGCCCCCTATTCATAATGCTCTGTTACCGAAGCCCTTAAAATTGTGCTGAGACAGGCGTCCACGGAACAGACAAACACACGCAGTCATATCACAGGACAGATAGACACGTACACCACAGGACAGACAGACGTGCACACGACACAATATAACAGATACACATACACACACCACAGGACAGATACACACATACACGCACACAACAGGAGAACAGATATACAAAGTACAAGCAGACAGACTCATACAGGAGAGACTGACACAAACCACAGCAGAACAGATACACAGGCAGGACAGACACACACAGACACCTGCCCCATGGCCCATCACATCTGTCCTTCCTACTGCAAGATGACACATACAGGAGGGACACATTTCATTTACCCTTTTCTATCACTGCAGTGTCACCTACAGTATACATGCCTCCAGTCCTGTTTAGGAAGATATGTAACTGCGAAAAACAAGTACACTATATATCACTAGCTGCAGAGGACACCACGCGGTGAAAACTTCCACAGGAACCAGAGCCCATTCGTAGTGCATCTGACTAACTCACTGAAGATGGACAAGAAGCATAAAGGCTTAGTGTGCCTACCCCTTGATTTCTTACCCCCACATACACACGGAGACCACACAGTATTTGTGGAAGTAAAATAAGGTCACAGCTTTAGTTATTTAAATAACATTTGTAAATGACACTGTCAGCCAGCCCACTAGTTCCCCGCCGTCCCGCTGGGAAAGCTCCGCGCCTAGTCCCCTCTTTGGGCTGCCTGGGCCTAACCACATAAGTTGGAGCCCAGCTTCTTAAGCCTTGTGCAGGGGTACAGCCGGGCCACATAAGTCGGTGCCTCCGGCCTGCACAATCTCTTCCGGGGATTTTAACATGGACCCAGCAACATAAGTTGGCGCCTCAGTTTTTGACGTTACAGATTTGTAAGCGCTTACTCACTTTCCCAGTCTCTATCTGCAGGGCTGGGAGGATAGGCCTCTTGCCAATGTTTGACCCCAAAGTGCAAAGAGATACCTGTAAGCAGGGGCCCTTTATGTCAGTCTCTGGGTTGTGTCCATTGGGGGTGCCACCCTTTGGCAGGTTCCAGGGTCCGCTGCGCCCTGGATGTAGAAGGTCTGGTTTCTGAGTAACACAGTCCAACTGTGCTCCAGAGATCTCTCCTGCTGTTTACGCAGGAGACTTTTCTACCGATCTGATGAGCCATGTGGAGACTGGTTAATTGTCTATAGCTGCAAATTAACAGCTCCCTGCTGGACTCCTCAGTAAGATACGGGCTTCCTATTCAGATCCCTATTTAGAGAGGTGTTAAGGCCCTGTAACAGGGACGAACACCCAAACCAAGCTGTGACCCTGCGCTCTGATTGTTTATTGCCTGTAAAAGTAAACTGAGGTTTCTGATAAAAATGTCTATGCCCTCGTCTGTAAGGTGCTCCCTGTACCTTCTGTACCAACTATGTCCACTGTCCTCAAACTCTCCATGTTTCACTACCTGTCCTTTCCAAGAGGGGATGAACTTACTGATGGTTTTGTTCACTTTGTTCCTGGTTTTCTCAGTTCTCACCCAGCTGGATGCTCCCTCCATCATAATCTTGGGATGATTTCAGACCAAATAATAACTGCGTTGTTCCATAAGGCTTCAAGTTTGGTGCAATCTGCTTGTATCTGGAGGATTAGATCTAGTGATTTGGTTGCCACGAGATTGCTGCCGCCCAGTTGAATCAATACTACACGGGGCTTACTTTTATATTCCGCCAGCGCTCTCGTGGTTAGTACCAAATCTCCCCAGCACATCCTTCTCTTCCCCAGCTATCGAATGTTCATACTCTCTTGATGTATTCCCAGCAGCAGACTAACCCGTGCCTGGGCTCAGTGAATAAAAGAGTGGCCTTTCAGACGATCTTCATGAGCCGGTCTCGGTTTTCCCTCAGCGGAGACAGAAATATGTTAGAACTGCACGATATTCAATTATTACATATGTATGATATTCAATTATTGCCCTTCCTGGACCTAATGTACGCCCTGTATGCAGTCACTTTCACCTACCAAGTTTTTTGATCTGCTCGACAGGAAGACCCTAAAGGAGTGTGTCCAAATTTTTAGGAAATGTCTGCCCCCGCTTTAAGGCAGTGCTTACAGATGCTGTTGAACTGAAATGTTGCTGGAGGGGATTGATCACTCTGCACTAGGAAATCCTTGTCCCCGTGTGGCCCCTTGTAGCACTTTGCTGCTCTCACAGGCCATACCCTCCGGGCTTCTTTTTTTGCTTTTTTAGGCTCTTTTGTTAGACCCAGGGCTGCCGACACATTTCCTGGGGGCCTAGGACTTGAGTTTTGATGGACCCCCCCTCTCCTTCACCCCTCATTGCAAGCCACGTCTTATATTCCCCCCTCACCCTCTCCATGTATTTGTCTCAATCCCCCCTCTCTCCGGTATCACTCAATTACCCACCTCTCACTCAATCCTGCTCCCTCATCCCCCCCCTCACTCATTCTCCCCCTCTCTTCCCTCCACCCCTCTTCCCTCCACCCCTCCCTCCCCGGCCACAAACACACTTTCCTACGCCCATACAATGCAATACCCACCAACACACACAATGCAATACCCCCCCAACACACACAATGCAATACCCCCCCAACACACACAATGCAATACCTCTTCCTCCCTCCCACACAATACAATACCCCACCCTCCCACACAATGCAATAACCCCTCTCCTCGTATACAGAATACAATACAAACCTCTTTCTGGTGGTCTGATGCCTCTTCCACACTGGGCCTCTCTCGAGCCAGAGCATGCCAGAAGCTGGGCCCGGACGGAATTTGAGCCCAGCTTCCGGCATGCACCGGCAAAAGTGAGGGAGATCCGGCAGGAAGTAGAGGCCCGGTGCGGGCAGGAAAGGGAAGCAGGCCCAGAACAGGGGAGAGCAGGGGCCTCTGCCCATGACAGGCCCATCAGCATGCACCCCGCCTCTGCCCATGACATGTCCGTCAGCATGCACCCCGCCTTTGCATGTGACAGGCCCGCCAGCATGCACCCCGCCTTTGCATGCGACATATCCACCTGCTTTTGTGTGAGTAGGAAGTTAATTAGCAGTTGGGAGTATATTGCCCTTACCTCTCCCCCTTGCAACTTCCCTGAACGCGTGGCCACTTGTGCGAGGCGTTGTTATATGTTTTCCATGTGCGTGGGACTAGCGATTGCCGTACTATATCGATAAGTCCCTCTTCCTAAACCGATGAAGGTGATTTGGGCAGGTTAGGCCCTTTTTTTTGCATGCCAGGGGCTGCCTGCCTGCAAGCTGTCCAGTTAAAGCGGGACAGTGCATCTGAAATGATGTCTAACCTCCCCGGGACATGCTTCGGGACCATCCTGCACAGTAACCTTATCACAGGTGGGGATGTTGCTGATAGGCCGTTCACTGCGTTTTCTACCCCCATGTTATATGACCAGGATATGATGTTTGTTTGCCAGCTTGCTAACTCATAACTCTACTGCGGGTACAGTGGGTAATAGCTCCAGGAGCGCCATGTTTTTAGTTAGCCCTGCCCCTGTCCAGTCTGGTGGCCATGACACTGAACACCATTCCCCGCTGAAGCACTTTGTGATGTGTTTTGCTGTCCTCAACCCACAAACTTTTGTAATTTAATCGCCTAAGAAACACCTCCCAAACCTCCAGGTCTGCCCTCAGCTCTTCCATTATCTGGATGCAGTGTTGGGGCTTTTTTACCCCCCACACTGGCACTTTCCAACCTGCGGGTAAAGATCCTACCCATGGGACTTACTCTGCAGGTAAAATGTATAAACCCAGCAGTGACTGCATTTGTTTTAGGGTCACTTTCCTCCCTCCCTGAATTGCCCCAGGCTAGCTCTCAGCTTCCTGACTTAATCATCAATGTGTCAATCTCAATGCATAGCAACGGCAATGTTTCTGTTTGGCACTCGTTTTTGTTCCTTTGCTATCGGTGTCACGGGGACCAGGTACTTACACATTTAAAACTGGGATCACATCACTGAGCAAAGCCAATAAGTAAAATAAATTGTAATTTATTCCGTAGAAACAGGCAAACACACATTGAATTACAATAGGCAGAAGAAAAACACACTTACTGGGGGTTTGGAGTTGAAACACTGACTTTCCTGATTGAAATAAAGTCTTTAAATAGTCCGTTGGTTGACCAGGACTTGGCCAAAAAGGTTCTGGAGCCTGAATCGGCATGAGCCTCTAGCAGCTCCCGCACTTTCCAATCCAAATGGTACTGAAAGTGTGACTTAGAAACTTTTCTGCTTAAAGTCCTGTAGCCGTTTCCTTGCTGTCTCCGAAAGGCTTCTTTGGGCTTGGAGTCACTTAGAACTCCTAGGACTTAGGAACTTGGAAATCTTGGCAAAAACATTGAATCACTGGAGAAAAAGCTGCTCTCTGGGCTGGCTGCTCACTTTTTTATAACCTTTTCAAAGTCATCCCTGCAGTATTCCAGCCAATCCGCAGCGTGAGAACTTCATCTCTAGCCACTCACACACTTTGCCAGGTTCGTGACACCTGGCACCTCTAGCTTCAGCATGGCACTAGGCATGTGCGACAAAACCGCCATCTTGCTGATTTGTCATGCAAAACTCCTGCAGGGCTGGGGCCTCTCTGTCTAGGGAGGTACAGGATTTGGGACGCTTAACTCGGCTATCCTGTGTAGAGGGCTTGTCACACCTCTGCCAGCATGTGTGACTTTTGATCTACGGACCCAGCATCAGACTGGATTGCTCCACACTCTATTAGCCATAATCCCCCCTTTGAGTCTTGCAGGACAAAGACCCTGCCTGATTTAGTGTATACAGTTTAAACATATTTTAAAACACTGCTACTTAATAAAATATACTTTCATACATTCTGCTGCTAAAATGTGTTACAGTTCTTTGGTTTAGGAAATGGAGTGTAACCTAAACTGTTCCCCTTACACTCGCCTGTTCCCCTTACACTCGCCTGTTCCCCTTAAACTCGCCTGTTCCCCTTACACTCGCCTGTTCCCCTTACACTCGCCTGTTCCCCTTACACTCGCCTTTATTTCTTACCCACAGCAAACTGGATCTTTAAAACATTTTAACTTTACTTTTAAAACGCTCACAGCCTTATCTTAATAAAAACCCTCTCAGCCTTATTCTTGGCTGGAGTAAACCCCAAACATTTATTCTAGGTTTAGGGGGTCTGGGCAAACACTGGGCACCCCCTCATTACACTGGGGATCCCGGTGTATGTTGCAGGGACACATTAACCCCTTCATGCCCCATTTACCTTTTCTGGTCTATGCTGAAGCAGGACCTCCTGGTGGTGCGCTTCAATGTAGCCGGGAATTTAACCTGAATCCTGGGTACTTTTTTGGGGTCTCCAGTAACTTTGGAACCCCACTAAGTAGATGCAATCTGAAAGAAGTTTCTCCGTCAAACCTACCCTGAAACTCACAACCTGGTCGTCTCCACTTGGTAGCACTCCTGGAAAGGGTAAAACATACAACATTGCAATTGTTGCATATTTTATTACATGGTACAGTAATGCATAACACAATACATGGGTCCAAGAGCTGACACTCTAGGACCCCAAAACACAGTTCAGGGACAACCAAGTGTGCTTAACCTTTATTATAAAGCCTGGTTACCCCCTCACGTCACAATTGGGGCCCCGGCTCATGTGACCTTCTGTATTTTTGAGTAGCCCCTTACACAGGGGAGATTTGGGGCACCCACTAGCAGGAAATCGTCTGGATAGTGCGCAATCGTGCTACTTCCTGTCTTACTGACTATGCACCAATGCAAAAAGGGGCTGAATTCCTCAAATTACAGTATGAGCATGAGAAATGGGAGGAGTAGTGAGTAAAAGCTCTGACTGTGAACAATGACTGATTCTGAGTTAGGGGAGTCTGGTTCAAACCCCTTGTGTCAGCTTCTTGTGACCTTGGGCAAGTCGCTTTATCTCCCTGTGCCTACAGTGCCCTGAATAAGGCTATAATAGCTATATAAAATAAATAATTATCGTGCAACCCATAGGTAGACAATTGTCAATGTAACATCCCCCTTCAAATTTGCAACCTGTGAATATGAAAGTGCTGGGGGCCAAGGGTAGCAGCCGAAAGGCTGATTCAGTGTTTGCCACGAGTGCGCCCTCCCCATATGTTATGATGCCTATGGTGGTGTCGAATTACTGGTATTGGACTCCGCATAGGTCCCGGTCTATGGCATAATTTATGGAGCTCTCTTTTGAATAGAACAGGTGCTGTATGAGTCTCAACTTTCCTTGGTCTTCTTTAGGGACAATACCCAACTGAAATGATCAGTTGGGGAAGTGGGGGAGAGGTGAATGGGCCGGCGATGTGACCCAGCTTTAACCTGACTGCATCTGTATGATCTGTAGATGATGTTAAATTGCAATTCACATGTCTATCCTGTATTACCCCCTATACTGGGACGTTGAAACCTTCTGTAACCCGCTCTTCTGGTCACATTTCCTTCTCGCGGTCGGTGAGGGTGTAAAGCCTCTAAAGGCTAACTGGTGGCGCTTTTTGTAGGCGGCATTACTTCTTCCCTGGTTATGGTTGCCTGCGTGATATAAGCAACTTTTGGCAGAGTGTTTACCCCCTTACTGAATACATACATGCCTGAACTTGCACCCTGCCCCAAGTGTGCAGTGTTTGTCATTCTCATTGTTTGCTCATGCTCGGTGGTTAACTCCCAGGCCGCTCACCCGGCCCCTTTTTAAGGGACTCGCCTTTTCAGGTGTGACGAGGCTCAACGACAAGTCAATGTCTTTGTTCCCAAAATTGAGTTTATAATTTCCCTGCATCTTACACCTAACCCGCTCATCATATTCCCGCCATGCTGCGCCCCCATAAGTTTTCTGGATAAACTGTATAAGATACATATACTTCATCAGGTTTTCTATCTATCCCCCTCATTAGGATTTCTATCCAGGAGGCAGTTAGCAAACACATACAGTAGAAGCACAAATACCAGTTATCAAGTGTTTTACAATTTTCTGCATACCACCCCTCACCCGTTTTATGAACGCTTTTTCTTTGCCAGACCCTCCAAGAATAACTTAAACATGTTAACATATTGCCCTCCCAATATGGCACGCAGGGTTTTGTGGAGAATGTGTGAGTACAGGGAGCAATTCTTTAACTTCGGGTCAGGGCGCAAAATATTTAAATCTCTCGTCCCCTTTCCTCCCTCAATGGGTCGCGGTCGGATCCCCCCCGTCCCTGTTTGGCATGTGCCAACATTTGAATATCCCTGTGGAGAGGGGGAAGGGGGGTGAGCCAACACAGACAAATCACTGACTCACAGCAGCCCTTAGGGGGGTGATAAACTGAGAGGATTTTGGATGAAACCCTGGAGATTATCTACCTGCTGACTGGAGAGGTGAGGGCTGCTGGAGAAAGCCATAATGACACCACTCATCTCCTTTGCTACAACAGGGATCCGCAGAGCATTAATATGTGCACGCGTCATGAGACAGGCACACATGTATGCCGCAGGACAGCCGCGAGTCGCAGGGCAGATATGCGCCTGTGCAGCGGGGCAACAGATGCACACACAAACAAGAACAGATGCATCTGTCCAGGGTGCGCATGCCACGGGACAGACAGAAACGCACGCCGTGGCAGGCGTGTGTGCGATGGGAGAGCCCCACAGGACAGACACACGGTGTAGATATGCATGCCACGGGGCAACAGATGAACACAGACGCACGAGAACAAATGCACAAACACACGAGAGCAGGTGCGAGCACACACATATGCACGAGAACACGTGCACACACACGAGAACAGATGCACACAGACACACACGAGAACAGATGTACACACGACAAATAATGCGCGGGACAGATGCGTGTGCGTCACCGAACGGACGCACGTGCTGTCGGGCAAAACACATCACACACACACAAAGACACACACACAAGAACAGATGCATAACACTGTGGAAGGACGGCCTCTCAGTGGCGTCAGTAAGAGTACAAACAAGGTGTTGGGCTTTAAGCTGCAGTGGTTTATTTTCCACAATCAAACAAATAATAGGAACACTGTCCCTTTAAGGCAAACCCAGTCATAAAATAAAAACCTACTCCCCTTGGGAGACTAACTCACAATAATGGCTGACTAATACACTGGCTGGCTAACCCCATTTTCCAGCTTCAAGTAATACCATCATGTTTAAAGTGAAAAAAGTGTAAGTGCTACAGCGCTAATGCTTAAAATAGTAGTGTGATATACATTCTACAGAGTAATATACTCAGTGCCTAAAAATTAGGGGGGCAGCCAGGAACAGTGATAGAAAAACTAAACACACAATACATACATAAAAATAAATCGGCGCCTCACACACTCAATATTAACAGTGATAGTCCTGACCATATGGCATAAACCAGTCCTGTTGTAACTAGAAATCCTCTGACGATTCTTGATAGTTGTCTCACCACATGGAAATACAAAACCAAAAACCAATCATAGTGTGATACTGTATAGGATACTAAAAACCATAGCCTATAAAACTAAATGACATCACATACAACACAACTACACTAAGACAGACATACAAGTACTGAAAACCTGCAATAAACCAACTATAAAAAACTGGTTTAATAAAAATGTGACATACACATGAAGGTGTAACAGTAACTGCTATCCGGATGGGCAAAATTGAAACCCTACTCACAAGAAGTCAACTGAAAGTAGGCACAGCAACTAGTGTCTCCACGAATGATGTCCGCTTTCAGGGGCTGAAATCCTCACCGGTACAGGACTGTCCCCCAACCATGCGGACCACCGTTGTACCGGAGTCCACCGCTGTCACTCCACCTTCACGTGCCGTCCTGCGTGTGGGCCGTGCACTCCTACGCACACCAGTGCGCGCACGTATGGAAGGGTGGTAGCTCAATGCTACATTCCACCCGGCAGTAGCTGCAAAGCGCGCGCATACGCAGAAGTGATTTACCTCAGCGCCGGACACCAAATGGAAGTCCCGAACTCCGGAGATAACAGCTAGCAGTCTCTTGTTACCCACAACCCTACGCGTTTCGTGAGAGTACCTCACTTCCTCAGGGGCATATCTGATAGGGGACATGGCTAGTTTAAATACCCTATAACATACAATTACCAGTCAATCATTAATTAGCTAATTACAGGTGAACAGTAAACACAACGATATGTTACATACAAATAACAGTCAGAAACACTAAAAAAAACAGTTTCCTAACTTAAACAAAAAACAAAACATGCATTGCTAAAATACTGGGAGATATCTCTAAATAAGATTTAGTTATTTAACAGGTCCAATAACTAGACACTATTGTGATAGGAGTGCAATAGATCACATGACATAAAAAACTGTCTTCCATATGTCATTATTCCCCAAAATGTATATATTGTATCATCATCCTAGTGGATATATGTGTATTCCTATACTAAAGTGTGAACGAAAAGACTCAACCTACTAGGAAGGGACCCAGATCGAAATCGATGTTAAGACCCCATCGCCTGACGGTCTTAAGTTCATATATCCAGTAGGCTTCACGCCTACTGATAAATTTTAACTTGTCTCCCCCCCCCTCCAATTTCCCGGATGGGTTTCTATTGTCTGACAAGTCAACCCATTGGGGTCTTTGTTGTGATGTATTAAAAAATGGTGCGGGACACTATGTGTTGTCAAACCTTTTTTTAATATTATAAATATGTTCATACACACGCCTTTGGTACACTCTCCCTGTGCGTCCTACATATTGTAGGCCACAGGGACACTGTAGCAATTAAATTACATATGTGGTATTGCAATTTATAGATGCTTCAATGTTATACACCTTGGATGTGACATTTGATTTAAATGTGTTCCCACCAATACTAAATTTACAGGCCGTACATGTAGAACATGTAGTAAAACCTTTTTTACCTGACCTGGATATTGCGTTGGAATGACCCAAATGACAGCTTGGTGCCAATTTAGACTTAAAATTGGCGGCCTTCTTAAAAATAATTGATGGTCTAGATGGTAGAATTTCTGCACTCCCTCAGAAGAATTGGCCAGTGTTTTTGGAAGACTTTCTGGATTTTTGGGGCCATAATATTGTATTGAGTAATAAAAGAGACTTTGTTACCAAAATCTGTATTTTTGTCTTTCTTATTATACTCCAAGAGACTTGATCTTTCAATCTTCTGGACCTCAGCCAGTGTTTGTTCAAGAGCAGATACAGGATATTTCCTGTCTGAAAACTTGGTCCTAAGTTCACCTGCCTGTGAAACAAAATCCTCATCTCTAGAGCAATTGCGCCTCAGGCGGGTGAATTGACCCTTTGGTATATTTCGCAACCATTGTGGGTTGTGGTGGCTATTGGCCATAACATAATTGTTAGCCTGAACTGATTTAAAAAAAGTTTTGGTATGAATAGATCCTTCTACTGAAAAAATATCTAAATCTAAAAAATTGATATGGTGGGTATCATAATTACAAATGAATTTAAGATTCATATGGTTACTGTTTAAATATACTATAAATGTGTCAAGGAGTTCTAAACACGCGTCCCAAATGAATAGGACGTCATCAATGTAGCGCCGCCAGAGCACGAGGTTTGCACCAAGGGGGCAGTTGTTCCAAATAAACTCATCCTCCCATTGGCCCATAAAAAGATTAGCATAACTTGGTGCAAACCTCGTGCCCATGGCGGTACCGCATATTTGAAGAAAATACTGTAAATAAAAACAAAAATAGTTGTGGGTCAAAATGAAATAAATACTGTCCAACAAAACATTCCTCAGGGATTGTGACATACTGGTATCTGATTCTAATATCTGCAAAATCGCCTGGCACCCTTGCTTGTGATCGATGACAGTGTAGAGGGATGACACATCCCCTGTCACCCACACATAGCCTGGGCGCCACTCCACCTCACGTAGAATTTGTAAAACATGTGTGGTGTCACGCAGGTGACTCTTCAAACGGGTGACAAATGGCTGTAGATGTGAATCAATAAATTGGGATAAATTGGATGTAAGAGATTGGATACCCGATATGATGGGTCTACCGGGTGGTACCTCTTAAGTTTTTATGCATTTTGGGTATAGCATAGAAAACTGGAATGCGTGGATGAGATATGTTTATAAAGTCATATTCGTCCTGTGTGATAGCATTATTAGCTAGACCACCATCTAGTAAAGCAATCAACTCTACACTATATCATTCTGTAGAATTGGAGGAAAGGGGGAGGTATGTGGCTGTATCACCGAGAAGTCTGAGTGACTCCCCGATGTAATAGGATTTGTCCATTACCACTATACCTCCCCCTTTATCTGCTGGTTTGATCACGATGGACTTGTTTTCCTCCAGCCAATTGAGTGCCACTTTTTCTTGAACACTAAGGTTATCCCTATGTATCTTAAATGTGTGGCTGGCACTTTCCAAGTCCTGTGTGACCATCTCAACAAATGTATTGACAAAATGCCCTTGAACATGTTTGGGGTAAAAGGTGGATTGTTTCTTAAACGTCCTGGGATTAGGTACAGTGTTATCTACCAAATGACATGTACTTGTATATTCTAAATTGAAAAATATTTCTTAAGGGACAATTTTCTTGCAAATTTATGCACGTCTATATACAAGTTAAAACTGTTCGGCCCACATACTGGTTTGAAGGTAAGGCCTTTACCCAGGACTCTCTTCTCAACAGTCAAAGAATATTTGCTGATGTTAAAAACGTTAAGTTGCTCCCCTTTGCTGGCTACATGATTTCTTCTACTTCCTCCTCTTCTACCTCTCCTTTGTTTTTTCTCTTTTTTTGTACTGGGTATTGTGTAAGGATCCGTGAGGCGCAGCGCGCTCGGCGCAAGCAAAACTTACCCTCCATACGTCCAGCTACCAGCACCGCTCCCAAACCTCACCCTGAGGCCAGTCGTCATCTTAGGAGCACACGCGCAGCCCGCGCGAACATAAATTACAACACTGCTGGCTCCGCCTCCTGGGTACCTCCCCGTGGTGACATCATCAGCACGCGACACGCTCGTACGGCACACGTGCAGCACGCACCTGTATCCTCTTAGTAATTCATCAGGAAGACTCTGCACACCTGCCTCTTGCAGCTGAGCTTCCTATCAGAATCCTGCTCAGTGAAACGCCTCCTGCTCTATTGGTCTCTACTCCCTGTAAATACTCTGCATTGCCAGAGGCTCATCGGCTGAGCATAATCTCTGTTTGTGCATGTGCTTATCCACAGTCTGTTCTGTTCCAGCTTTGTCTGCCTTGCCTTGTTGCTTGATTCTGCCTGCATTCGGAGTCCGCTCTTCTCCAATCCTGACCTTGGCTAAAGCACCCTCAACTATCCGTACCTCTCCAATCCTGATCTCGGCTAAAGCACCCTCAACGATTCGTACCTCTCCAATCCTGATCTCGGCTAAAGCACCCTCAACGATCCGTACCTCTCCACTACTGATCCCGGCAAGTATCAAGACCACTCTACACTCCAGACGCGCCCACGCAGCTGTGGGTTGGCGTTATATACATTACCCCACCTCAGCAGCGTGGTCAAATCTTGTTTGTGGTGAGCACATCGTCACAGTATGCTCAGCCCAACAAACATGGACCCGCTGAGGTGGGGCGAGTCTTGGACACGCTCGCCAGTATGTTCTCTAGAATTGAGAAATACATTGAAAACAATGACCAGCACATGGAATTATTGCGCCAGAATATCACGCGTCTAACTGACAGGGTACTAACCCCTCCTCCTGGTTTTGCCCCTTCGAGCCACACTGACTCTCCTGCTACCAACCCTAGTACTACTCCCGTACCCTGGTTCCAGTTCTCTGAACCCCGTCTTCTTACACCCAATCGCTATGCTGGGGATCCCCATGGTTGCTGTGGTTTCCTAAACCAGTGTTTTATACAATTCGAAATCACTCCATCTCGATTTCTCACTTCCAGATCCAAAGTCCTAACAGATGATGCATTGGCTTGGGCATCCCCCATCTGGGAACAGCGATTGGACATCACCCAGGATATCGGACTCTTTGCTCGGGAGTTTCGAAAGGTATTCGTTACCCCTGGCCGGAAGGTAACAGCTGCGTCTTCCCTCTTTCACCTTTCCCAGGGAGACCGTCAAGTGGCCAGGTACGCCTTAGAGTGCCGAGACAGGGTGGAATAATGAAGCTCCATCTGCGGCCTTCTGGCAGGGTCTTTCTGAAACACTAAAGGACGAACTGGCCGTCCAGGAACGTCCCACCGATCTCGAGCAACTCATTGCCGTTTGCATCAGAGTGGATCAGCGACTTCAAGAGAGGAAAGCGGAGAGGGTTCGCAACCGCACTCTTTCGCCACGAGGGGCCTATTCCCCACTTCAGATCAGTCATCAGGAACTTCCTTCTCTCGCTCCCCCCGAACCTATGTAGTTGTGTGCCAACCATCTGTCAGCGACAGAGAAGCAACGTAGACTTACCGCTGGCCTCTGTCTATTGTGGGGGCTCCGGAAACCTGCTCCGATTATGCCCCCTGAAACCAGGAAAACGCCAAAGCCCAGTGAGGTCTAAGGGAGCCACATTGGGAACCATCGTCATTTCCTCCATCACTGAGAAACGTCCGTCTAGGATCCTTCTTCCCGTCACGCTCTCCAGCGAAGGATTTCAGGTCTCTACACTGGCTTTTGTGGACTCCGGGTCAGGAGGTAATTTTATCGACCAGGGGTTCGCAGAAAGGAATAACATCCCGCTTGTACCCAAGGAACACCCAGTGGGACTAGAGGCCATTGATGGCCGACCCCTGCAGCCAGCTTTCATCTCTCTACAGACCTCTCTGCTCCATCGCTGGGTTTCCTCCTTTGTGATGCTTTGCCAGGCCTTTACTGCAGCTGTCTTCAGTTGTTGTTTGTTCGTGGGTCTTTCTGCCTTAAGTTTTGTCTTCAGCAAGTGAAATGCATGGTCGATCGGGTTGAGATCAGGTGAGTTACTCGGCCATTGCAGAATATTCCACTTCTTTGCCTTAAAAAAAACTCCTGGGTTGCTTTTGCAGTATGTTTTGGGTCATTGTCCATCTGTAAAGTGAAGCGCCATCCAATCAGCTTCGCTGAATTTGGCTGAATCTGAGCAGACAATATATCCCTATACACTTCAGAATTCATCCGGCTGCTTCTGTCTTCTGCCACATCAGCAATAAACACTAGTGACACAGTACCATTGGAAGCCATGCATGCCCATGCCATCACACTGCCTCCACCGTGTTTTACAGATGATGTGGTATGCTTCGGATCATGAGCCGTTCCAAGCCTTCTCCATACTTTTTTCTTCCCATCATTCAACAGGTTGATCTTAGTTTCATCTGTCCAAAGAATGCTGTTCCAGAACTGGGCTGGCTTTTTTATATATTGTTTGGCAAAGTCTAATCTGGCCTTTCTATTCTTGAGGCTTATGAATGGTTTGCACCTTGTGGTGAACCCTCTGTATTTGCTCTTGTGAAGTCTTCTCTTTATGGTAGACTTGGATAATGATATGCCTACCTCCTGGAGAGTGTTCTACACTTGGCTGGATGTTGTGAAGGGGTTTTTCTTTACCATGGAACGGATCCTATTTTCATCCACCACTGTTGTCTTCCGTGGATATCCAGGCCTTTTTGTGTTGCAGAGCTCACCAGTGTGTTCTTTTTTTTCTCAGAATGTACCAAAATGTTGATTTGGCCACTCCTAATGTTCCTGCTATCTCTCTAATGGATTTTCTTCTTTTTTTTGCAGCCTAAATGATGCCCTGTTTCACTTGCATTGAGAGCTCCTTTGACCGCATGTTGTGGGTTCACAGCAACAGCTTCCAAATGCGAATGCCACACCTGGAATCAACTCCAGACCTTTTACCTGCTTAATTGATGATAAATAACAAAGGAATAGCCCACACCTGTCCATGAAACAGCTTTTGAGTCAATTGTCCAATTACTTTTGGTCCCTTGAAAAAGAGGGGGCTACATATTAAAGAGATGTAATTCCTAAACCCTTCCTCCAATTTGGATGTGAATACCCTAAAAGTAAAGCTGATAGACTGCACTTTAAGCCCATATTCATTATTTAACTGTAACTTGAATTTATTTTGGTACACAGCCGAAATAATAAAACTTGTATCAGTGTCCAGTTATATCCGGACCTAACTGTATACTATCAAGTCCTTATCTTTTAAATTGGCAAACCCTCCAGACACATCAGTGCTCTGCTTCCTCATCAGGTCTGGAACGCTGGTTCCTTGGAGCAGGTCCACGTCCTGCAGTTTGTTCATGCCTGTGGCAATTCTGTTTGCTGGGTATGATTCCCAGATTGTCCCAAGACCGAGCTCCCTGCAGGCCTGGGGACCAGACCAACCAGTGTCCTCCTGGTTGGGAAAAGTCTCTCCCTGGCAGCTGCCTGACTGCCTTTTAAACCCCTTGTTCATTCAGGAGTGCTTAATTAGCTGCAGGTGCAGCTAACCTCTCCAGAGGAGTTTAAATGCCTGCATGCTGGAAACACAACATATACACACATACACACACACACAAGAACAGATGCGCACATACACCAGGGTTGACACCACTCCGGGATTGGCCCGGAGACCATGGATTTTGGCCACGTATCTCCTATCTCCGGGCTGCGGCATCTCTCTCTGCTAATCCCATCAAAATAGCTGCGTGACGTCAAATGGCGCCAAGTTGCCATGACAATGGGACGCTACATTGTCACATGATACACATTACCATGACAACGGGACACTATGTGAAGTCACTGTGCCACACGGTGTTCCGTTGGCATGACACCAGGGCATCACGTTACACCTTGGCGCCACAATGTGTCCCGTTGTCATGGCAACTTGATGCCACGTGACACCATGACGTCACATTCTCATGGCATTGCGTGCCATTTGACGTCACGTAGCAATGCTGACTTCAGGGGGAGATGATGCCGCAGGTTTGAGAAATAAATATAGAAATAAATGTAAAAATATGTTATGGTAACTCTCCGGGTTATAATAATAATAATAATAATAATAATAATAATAGCATGTTCTTGTATAGCGCTGCTAATTATACGCAGCGCTTTACAGAGACATTTTGCAGGCACAGGTCCCTGCCCCGTAGAGCTTACAATCTACGGTTTTGGTGCCTGAGGCACAAGGAGATAAAGTGACTTGCCCAAGGTCACAAGGAGCTGACACCGGGAATTGAACCAGGCTCCCCTGCAGCAATCTCAGTGCCAGTCAGTGTCTTTACTCACTGAGCCACTCCCTCTCCTATGGCTTCAATAGAAGGTGGCAACCCTGACATACAGACACACTAATGAGAACAGATGCGCACACACAAGATAGACAGAACACACAGGGCAGGCAGACATACACACAAACAGGACAGACGTATGCAGATTGGGCAGGAAGACATACCCCACAGGGCAACATATACAAACACAGGAGAGACAGATACACATACACACATGTCCCATTGCTGGGTGACACAGACAGAAAGGACCTAGATAGGACCCACAACCCCACGCATCTGTCCCTCCCACTGCAAGATGACACATACAGGAGAGATACTAATTTCATTCACCCTTTTCTGTCACTGCAAGGCCATATATCTTTCTCTCCCTCCCTCTCCCTCGTGTAGGAAGATATTACTGTGAAGGAAGTACAATATATAGCAGTAACTGCAGAGGTCACCACGCAGTGAAACACCTCCACAGGAACCAGAGCCCATTCTTGGTGCATCTGACTAACTTACTGATAATGAACAAGGACAAGAAGCAGATGACTGAGAGGATCTTGGATCACACCCTGGAGATTATCTACCTGCTGACTGGAGAGGTGAGAGCTGCTGGAGAAAGTAATAATGACACCACTCTTATCTCCCTCACTACAACAGGGACCTGCATAGTGTTATATGGGAGGTACTTGAGAAGCAATATTCAGGGACACATATAATTAGAGAAAGCAAGAAGCCAAGGGCAGGCAAGATGTTTGGACATAGGGAGAGCCCAGATCCACATAAGGACACGATTGGGCAGCAGGAGAGCACAGAGTCAGATAGGGCCAGAGAAGGATTCAGTTTGGTGGAGGCCATTGATCCAGTGAATGAATGTACTTGGATCTAGGTAGAGACATGTTTATGCAGAGGGAGATCCAGTGCTTACTACATATATTATACATAATATAAAATGGATGTTTTGTGTCTGTGCTACATTATTTTGTAATATCCAGTGTCAAAAGTCCTGTCATGATTACATATACCTTTTAAAGCTGCAGTTCAGTCAATATCCTGCATGTGTGTTTTTTTAATAAATCAGTTCTGTAGTAAGAAAAAATACTTTTACATTTTCTGTTTTTAAAAAAACAACTTTGAAAGACCAATTTTCTTGTATTCTATTTTAACAAGCATTTACTAAGGCACTGCCCCTTCATGTCCTGTCACAAGCCCTGGCACACCCCTTTGTCAGCCCTGCCCTCCCTCTTGTACATGTCAGTGCAGGAGTGCTCATGAATATTCATGAGCTTCCACTGACTGACAGAAGCAGATGAAAAACATATCCCTTCACTAAAGATCTCACCAAATTTCGCCGATCAATACATGGAGAATGAATTGACCTGCAGCTATACAGTTCTTTAGGTAATTAGAGATTGCCCACATGAAACTATTGAATAAAAAAAATAAAACTGCAGCTTTAATGTGATGTTTGTACAATCCATGATATTTGTGCTCATATAGGTAGTAATTAGGGATGTACCGGGTACCCGGAAATTACCCGGTAACTGGCCATATTTCCAGTATCCGGAAATTACCTGGACCCGACACCAGGGGGCTGGAAGCCAGTGCCAGGTAATTTCCGTTCTGCTCTGGTCCCTTGGTCCTCCTCTTGGAGAACGGCAGCAGCCGACCAGCAGAAGACTTACCTGCAGCCGGCTGAGAAGGGTGAGGAAGACCACGGCGACATCCTGGTGACGGTGGTAGAAGCGGAAGAAATCCTTCAGGCGGTAGCAGCAGAGGACATCATTCTTCAGCTGGTATGAGCAGTGGAAGACATCCTTCACAGCTGGTGCCAGTGAGAGCAGAGGAACATGCGACTGGAGTAGGAGCGTTACTATTGGACAGCTGGTGAGGAGCTGCACCGGAAGTTGCGCTGTCTTCCGCTGCTCACGCCGGCTGAAGAATGACGTCCTCTGCTGCCACCGCCTGAAGGATGTCATCCGCTGTTCCTACCCCCACCAGGATGACACCATGGTCCTCCTGACCCTACACCACGGTCCTGCTCACCCTCTGCCGCTGGCTGCAAGTAAGTTAAAACTACCCGGCCGGGTACTATCTCTCTCAATATGTAGGATTATATTGTTGTGAAGAAGCACGGTGAGCATCTCACAGACAGCAGCAGTCCCTGTGTGCCAGAAATATTCTGCATGACCCAGAGACCCATCATGGAGAACCCAACTAACTCCCTGATACATGAGAGAAACAATGACAAGAAGCTGATGTCTGAGAAGATCCTGGAACACACCAACATCATCATTCACCTGCTGACTGGAGAGGTGAGGGCTGCTGGGCAGCATAAAAGCTGAGGCCCCATTGCCCACACTGCGCGTTAAGGGGTGCTAGGCGGCACTCGTTCCCGACATCAGCGCAACCAGGTCGACTACTGGTAACTCACGATGGGGAGGCGTGGCAGTGGCGCAGCCATGACGTCTCGCGGCTGGTTCGCCCTCATTGGCTGAACCACCGCCGTGAGGTGGCCAATGCTCGACCGCCGCACCAAATGACAAAATTCTTGTCTTTTGGCAAAGGCAGTCGTGCATCGCACATTGTAGGCATCTACTGGGGCTGGCCGCATCCTGTGTGTGTTGCACACGCCGTCGCAATCGCAGCCACCGGAGACAAAGCCTTAGTTATTACCACCTTTCTGTCTTCATTCAGCCTTTTCTTGAGCAAACGTTGTTCTATGTATCTGTATTCTCCTCTCTGCCTTGCTCATCTGGCTTTCCATAAGGAAAAGATTCTTACAGGACCAATTATTATATCTGGATACTGAGTGGGGGATTCTCTGTGTTTCAGGTACCTATAAAGTGTGATGATGTTGCTGTGTATTTCTCCATGGAGGAGTGGGAGTATTTAGAAGGACACAAGGAGCGTTACAAGGACGTGATGATGGAGAATCACCAGAACCTCAGCTCACTGGGTAAGAGGAGGTTTTCTGTTATTCTAATAGAGATGTCAGTCATGTTTGGATCCAGCAAACAGGAGCTCAAGTTACACTTTGTGTTTTTGTTGTGAGGTTTATGTCAGGAACAAGAAACAAGTTACAGAGCCGGGCAAATAGAGGTTTATCTCTGTCACTCAGGACGGGAGATTTTAGAGCAGAAGTTCCCAATCTTTTTTCTCTCGACGCCCCTATTCATAATGCTCAGTTGTCAAAGCCCTTACAATAGTGCGAACAGGACACACGAGCTGGACAGATCGCAACACACACGTGCTGGACAGATCGCTACAGACACATACACACAAACCGCTAAACACACATGTTCCCAACCTTTTTTCTCTCGAGAACCCCTATTCATAATGCTCAGTTTCTGCCCTTACAATAGTGCGAAAAAAACACACATGGAACAGACCCATACACACACAAACTCACCAGACAGCTATACACACACCGCTAAACACACATGACAGACTGCTACACACACCACTTAACACACACACACAACAGACTGCTACACACACACACAGACCCGCTACATACACACACAAATAAGACAGTCATAGAAAAAATATAGACAGACACACACCATATGGTGAACAGATACACAACAGAGAGACAGATAAACACACCATATTAGGAAAGATACACATACAGTAGTAAAGACAGACACAGTACAGATACACAGACACAAACACACAAGAACAGATCAGATACACACACACACACGCCATATGAGAACAGATACACAAAGAGCAGATACATACTGTATACACACATGAATGTCAGACACAAACACCACAGGACAACAGGTACAGGACAGATGCATCCACACAAGACAGACAAACAAAAAACAGGAGAATAAATACACAGGACAGAGACACAACACAGAAGAAAAGAAGCGCACAGGACACACAACACAGGAAAAGATACACACACACACACACAAGCAAGAAGAGACACACAGTGGAAAGCAGATACACATAAGACACACATACATATACCATAGGTAAGATACTCAGATACATAGGACAGAAACAGATACCACAGGAGAACAAATACACACACACGACAGAAGAACACACCCACAGGACAGAAAGATAGACATGAGAACAAATACGCATAGAATACACACAGGATTACAGATACAGACAGACAGACACACACACACAGGTTGATATACACCGTGGAGAACAGATACACATAGGACACACACACACCCAGAAGAACAGATACATAAACACACACACACGCAAGAAAAAATACAGACAGACACATTACAGGAGAATAGATACACCTAAGACAGACAGGCGCGCACACTCACACACACAGGAGAAAAGACACATACACAGACACAGTAGAACAGATACGCACAAACAGAGACACACAGGAGATAATGTGGCAACATTTTCCTTAGCGCAGCTGTACAATAGGGCCGAAAACAAAAAAATAATAAACATACATTGTTAGTTTGTAAGGAGGACCCTGCCCCAAGGAGCTTACAATCTGTAAGGAAGGGTAACTGGAAACATAGAAGGTTGGTGTGTGTTGGATCGCTGCTTGATAATAGAAGGAGTTGGCGTTGGAGAAGTTAGTGGGATTATGATGAGGTGGAACTGTGACAACAGGTAATGTGTTAAAATGGAAATGCTTCAATATACTTCTAAAATATTTTATCCAAGACCAATAACAGAGCAGCTGTTAAAGCAGCAAATAGCTGACACCCTTTGTCCACCCTTTGGCATCACCTTCAGCATGAGTGAAGTCGGCTGCACAGCAGACAGACCCCTACAGCAGACAGACCCCTACAGCAGACAGACCCCTACAGCAGACAGACCCCTACAGCAGACATGCAGGGGAAGAGGCCGACAAACTCTAGAACTTTGACGTTTTGTCTCTTTTCTTAATGATAACCCTGTGCATACTGGCTTAGGCCGTGCGTATAGTGCCCGCGACAGCGACCAAAAACAAATACATTGCCGCCGCGTGCGCTTATAGTAAGCGCGACGGCGACAATGCAACGTTGCGTCGCGAACGTTGGAAGCTGGAAATATTTGATTTTTCAAAGGCTGTTGCCTGAAACACCCTCAGGAGCGCCTGGCACACCTGAAACACCCTCAGGAGCGCCTGGTGACACCTGAAACGCCCTCAGGACCGCCTGGTGACACCTGAAACGCCCTCAGGAGCACCTGGTGATTTTTGTGGCCTCGAGACAGCCCCTGCACAAATCAAATACCAGTACGCCCACGCCGCCGCCGCAAAGCAAAATATAACTTTCGCTAGCGGCGACGGGTGACGTCACCTGTCGTGTCGCCGGTCACGGGCACTATACGCACGGCCTTAGTGGACAGGAGCAGAGAAAGCATATTGGAGAGACTCACTTAGGTGGCCACCTGTGGCTCGACTCAGGTGTTATGGCCAAGAGATTCTGAAGTAGAGTGAAGGTACACATGCTCCTGACACCACCTCCTGATTGTTTACTGCTTGGTAATGTAGTCAATCAGAGTCTAGTGGGGGTCCTCCCACGGCTCCCCAGGGTGCGCTAAATCCCTGCTGAGAAACACTGTTTTAGAGTATCCCAATAACTGTCTGGGTTTCTCTAATCTGTCCCTCAATGTCACAAGAGTACATCTGGAGTCGTTACATATATCAGACATGGGTACATGTAAGGGAATAAAATGAAAAAGGAGGGATTGAAATATTCTTAATTACCCATTTATATTAAGATATAAACATACAAAACAATATAAATATTATTTCCCATCACAGTAGGTTTCTGGAAGGTGTAACTACTGTGGCATTTACAGCACACACATGCATTGTCTCTCCCAGTATACATTCTTGTCTGATTCCCACCACAAGGAGTCAGAACATCCATTCTGTTTGACACTAACTCTGGTCCCTGGTATTGGATGTGGGCTCCAGGGTAACATTTATGAGTGTCATTTATACATCTGCTAACTTAAGTCATTGTGTTTCAGGAAGGACTAGACATTTTCAGTTATCAAAACCTTCTTCAATAGATTTGCAGGAAATGGCTATATAAAAAGTAAAGTAACCCCTGAGTTGCTTTCATTTTGTCACCGTACGTATTTAGATTACAGTATATTCCAATTTGGGACATGTTTTATACTAATTCAAATGTTCAACCAGTCATTTTAAATTATGTTTATGCTATTAATGAACTTCTTTTCACACAGTGCATTTATTTCCAATAGATACATCCATGAGCCGAAGCACACCTGCAGGAGGGCACACTCCTCTTTGCTCACCATCTTGTGTAAATGAAGATAACAGTGTTGGTAAAAATGATGAAGGAGCAAATTACTTGAGGCAAAATAACCCAAGTAAGAGACAGAGAAAAGCTGTGAGAATTATGGCTAAGGAATCGGGCTCACGTGAAGAAGAAAATCCCGCAGTCTCCCACATTTATACTATCAGAGAACATGCAGCGACTAAATATGCATCTACTGATATTGAGAAGTGGGAAAAAGGAAATACTAATGCACAGAAAATTCACAAAAACCTGTCAGTAATGAAGTATAAGTGCAGTGAATGTGGTAAAAACTTTTATAATAAATCCGCTTATACAATTCACCAAAGAAAACACACTACAGAAAGACTGTATAAGTGCTCTGAATGTCAGAAATGCTTTACTAGTAACTCGGCTCTTGTTAAACATCAGAGAGATCACAAGGGAGGGACGTTGTTTCCTTGTTCTGAATGTGGCAAACGCTTCTCTAGTAAATCATTTCTTTTTAGACATCAGAGAATTCACAAAGCAGAGGAACACTTTTCTTGCTCTAATTGTGGGAAATGTTTTTCCAAGAACTCACATCTTGTTAGGCATAAAAAATCTCACACAGGAGAGAAGTCATTTGTTTGCCCTGAATGTGGGAAATGTTTTCCCTATAAGTCGGAGCTTGTTACACATCAGAGAGTTCACACAGGAGAGAAACCATTTGTTTGCTCTGAATGTGGGAACTGTTTTCCACATAAGGCAAATCTTGTTACACATCAGAGAATGCATACAGGAGAGAGACCATTTGTTTGCTCTGAATGTGGGAATTATTTTTCCCAAAAGTCAGATCTTGTTAGACATCAGAGAAATCACACAGGAGAGAAACCATTTGCTTGCTCTGAATGTGGGAAATGTTTTTCCCGAAAGTCAAATCTTGTTATTCATCAGAGAAGTCATACAGGAGTAAAACCATTTGTTTGCTCTAAATGTGGGAAATGTTTTTCCCTCAACTCAAAGCTTGTTAGACATCAAATATCTCACACAGGAGAGAAACCATTTGTTTGCTCTGAATGTGGGAAATGGTTTTTCCAAAAGTCAGATCTTGTTACACATCAGAGAAGTCACACAGGAGAAAAACCATTTGTTTGCTCTGAATGCGGGAAATGTTTTTCCAAGAACTCGACTCTTGTTACACACCAGAGAAGTCACACTGGAGAAAAACCATTTGTTTGCTCTGAATGTGGGAAATGTTTTTCCCATAAGTCAGATCTTTTAATTCATCAGAGAGGTCACACAGGAGTAAAACCATTTGTTTGCTCTAAATGTGGGAAATGTTTTTCCCTTAACTCAAGGCTTATTAGACATCAAATATCTCACACAGGAGAAAAACAATTTGTTTGCTCTGAATGTGGGAAATCTTTTTCCCAAAAGACAGATCTTGTTAGACATCAGAGAAGTCACACAGTAGAGAAACCATTTGTTTGCTCTGAATGTGGGAAATGTTTTTCTCATAAGTCTGGTCTTGTTATTCATCAGAGAAATCACACACGAGAGAGACCATTTGTTTGCTCTGAATGTGGGAAATGTTTTTCCCATAAGTCAGCTTTTGTTAGACATCAGATAGTTCACACAGGAGAGAAGCCATTTATTTGCTCTGAATGCGGGAAATGTTTTACTGACCGCTCAAATCTTCTTAAACATCAGATAATTCACACAGGAGATAAGCCATTTGTTTGCACTGAATGTGGGAAATGTTTTCCTTATAAGTCGTTGATCGTTATCCACCAAAGAATTCACACGGGAGAAAAGCCATTTGTTTGCACTGAATGTGGGAAATGTTTTGCCCAAAGCTCAAGTCTTGTTAAACATCAGAAAATTCATACACGAAAGAGACTAATTGCTCCCAATATGGGAAATGTTTTCCCCAAAGTTCAGAGCTTGTTAAACATCAGAGACACTGCAGAGAACAATATATAGCATTAAAAGTGGCCTCTTTGCCCATCAGGTACTTTCATTTTGGAGTAAAATAGAAGTTAAAATGTATTTACAATAGGGTATAGCTTTTTTAGTAGACTGTACAGTATACCCCCCCGCCCCCGCCATGACATCCACCAAAGGCTCCTGCAGTGTTTCCTCTGTACTTTACCTGGCCGCTGGCATTTGCTATATTACACCTGCTAAGATGAAGCCTTTGATGCTTGCTAAATCTCAGACAAAGCGGCACCCTTGGTTAGGGAGTCATTAACCCTTTTTGCTCCTGATTCCCTCTTAATTTCACATTTCTGTTGTGTGCGGCAAACCCTGGGTGTGTCTGAAGATTATCAACTTCTCCAGATGTCCCTGTCCCAGATCCAAAAAAAGCCCTTCGGGAACAATGGTGCAGAACATCTTTAAAATTTCCTTCCTGGCAGTTTTGTATTGAGAATCACATGGGGAAGCCATTCACTTGTTGTGTTGTCTCTCCTTGGACACGCTGGACCATGCAGTAGCCCCCCGCCTCTGCACCTAGCGTTATGCCCCCACGTGCTGTAACTTCTCTTATACTATAAATTCTAGGAACTTTTACTACCCTCCTATAGATTTTACTGCTGCTTGCTGCTGAATTATATGATAACCCTTTGTGTACTGTACCGCTCATTATTAAATCTATTGTCCTGACTGAGTGTTATCCTATGTGGTTCTTAGTATTGGTTATTCTGTTGTATACTGTATTGTGTGGTATTTGCTTACTGAGAACCCTGTGACTCTGGCAGTGGCTTGAGTCCCCAGTAACTGCTGAAGGATAGTATAGACATGCTGGGGAAACTACCCCCATCTCCCACATCTTCTACCTCCAAAAAACCCCACCACACACAGTAATGGGCTATAGCCCTATTTGCTTTAAACCCCAACCCGAGTGGCTACTGTCTCTCCCTATGGAGGTCTATATCTCCAGAAGCAGGGGGTCCTCTGAGTTGAAATTAATGGTATCCACCTCCAGAGACCACTGATTTAATACAGTATATAAACATGATTTAAATGTCCTGCCCCTTGATGACCTAGATGGCCAGATATGGTCCTCTAGTGTTCCCTGTCGGTCTGTGGCCACTGAGGCAGTAAGTCTCGCTACATCTGTAAGTTCTCTACATGGCTTATTCATGATCATCACAAATGTCTACGCTGCCAATAGAAATAGCTTCACATTCTTTGAAATTGCCTCTGTGTTCAGTCGCAGAAGGGAAGTTGATTTTAGGAGGAGACTTTAACCAGGCCCCTGAGGCGCCTCTAGATAGATTTCCCTGGCATGTGAGGTTGTGATACTAAGGGCATGATACTATAACCCTTCACAGATGTTTAAGAAATCTAAATCTAGTTGACATCTGGAGAAACACATTTTAGAGACTACACATTTTATTCTGCACCCCATAAATCATATTCAACGATAGATCTTATGCTCACGGATGTTACCTTGGTACCTAAAATAACACAAGCTAAAATAAACATAAAATCCTGGTCAGATTATGCTTCGGTCGAGATTAAGACAACCTGAGCTCACACTAAGCACGTCTCCTGGGGGCTAAATTAATCCGTGCTTAAAATACCTGAGATTCTGACAGAGTTAGATTCAGAGAGAACTCATTATTTCAGCAGATTCAAGACAGTGTCTCTTCCTTGACCACATTATTGGAGACCCATAAGGCAGTTATTAGCTGCATTTTTTTTAATATAGTGTGAAGGAAGACCTAATTTCCTCGCCTATGCTTCAGAACTGAGAGGAGCCTTTCCTCTGCCAAGAAAACTGAAGCCTTGTGACTGGATACACAATCTGCACCATTTTGCAGCAGACTTCCCCGGAGAAGCTGTCACGCCCTGCCACTGTTATCTTCGATTTTTGATGAACCTTATCAGGCCTGGGAGACGAACAAAATGAAACGTAACGCACGCCAGGTTTCAAATCCTTTGTCTCAATTTATTACTCATAGGGTAATGACTTTTATACAGAAAAAAAAAAGACATTGGTTAGAGGCGTAACATAGGCGTATCATAGGCGTCACATAGGCGTATACTAGGTGTGTCTTGGGCGTAGCTTTGATTAGAGGCGTGATTTAGGGGCAGGACATATTAGTGGCGTGACTTTTGAGACGTGTCTTTTTCCAATACAAGCAATTGTCTGAATACATAGCTTATTCATTGTCTGTTATCAAAAGAGACCTTGAGTCTTGCAACTTTATTACACTATTTTTCTTCATGCAGAGAACCATTCTATTATATTCTACTAAAACACCAGGAAATTGACATCACAAAAGTATCTAGTAATATCCTGACCAGAAAGAAAGGAAATGCAATTTAGCAGAGAAACTGAGTGCATTTATGAATTATATTTCAGCAAAAGGCTGACTACAGAATCTTAACTAGTTATGACCATACAAAATGGAAGCTTAACATGAGTGCAGACTCTGGCCTGACATACTGGTCCTAACATAGTGTAACGGGTTTCCCCCCTCCACCCCCCCAATCACAGATTGGCCCCTCTGGGGAAATACTACTCTGGTTACACATGGCTATAGTGTGGTGCACCTACTGGCTTACAGGACTCCTGAGTCTCCCGCTTGATGGTATTAAGGGGAATAGCATCAGCATTGACTTGTGAGGTAATGTTGAGTCATACTCATGGTACAGCGCCTCCATCTCTTCCAGACCCCCAGCGTAGCAGGGAGGAGTCTCTAAAAGAGAACCTCTATGTGCACCTTCTTCCTTAGTGATTCCACACACAGGACAGAAGCGATATCTTTCTTTGGCATCCTTTATTAACAGCAGACATGGACAGCCGCCCATTATAGTGGCTTGGTCGTCTAGCCACTCATTCTCAGGTTGCCAACCCAAAGGAAGTCCCTGACTTTACACTCCCAGGCAAGGGCCCCGAAAGCAGGTCTAACTCTTCCCCTACTCCCTAATGAAGTAAGAGGTATAGTCTTCCACACCACTCCCTGAAGGGAGGGCCACAAACACTGCCAGAGCCCTGACAGGTTGCTGGATAGACTCACCTCACTCAGATGGTGAGGCACACACTAAATTCAGGAAGTGCTGTATATTATATAGCTTCAGTAGGTACCACCCCTGTGTCACTTAGTGGACACAGAGCCTGATGTCACTTCCTTCACTGAATAATATACATCACATGAGGTGAGGGCAAACCCCATGATTACTCCTGGCAAACCTGCCCTTTTAACAGGGATTATTGCACAGGAGGAGAAAAACATGTAACCCCAAAATTATACAGGGCTACAATAGCATCCGACATAAAACAAGCTATACGTGAAAGAATTGTTCGCTAAAAAATAAAATCTTTCAACAAGAACAAGAGCACAAACACAGCTTAAATTTAACCATGTTAAAAAAGTTAACAAATATCCGAGGTGAGCTAAACCTCTGCATAACATATGGGGCAGAGAAGTGTTTTGTGTGGACTAAGAAGACATTTTTTAAAAAGGAGAATAAGACTGACTCACTGTTGGCTGCTAGACTGAGAAGTAGTCAGACTTACAACAAAATGTGCTCAGTATGACAAAAAATGGGCCACCTCACCTCTGACACCAATATAATCGCTAAAGCGTTTTTATGATTATTGCAACTATATGATGGCAATTAGGCAGGCTGCATTAAACAAATTTCAGAACCAATATACAAATATCTAGACACCATGAGCATCCCACGATTAAGTACACTGGGAAAAGCATCGCAAGACACGCCGATCTCATACGAAGAGCTTTCTCAAACAATTAAATCCTTAAAGTCCGCAAAGGTCCATGGTCTGTATGGACTTATATACCTCATCAATACAGACATAAAAATGTTCTATAAAATATAAACAATGAGATTACATGAGTTCCAATTTGATCCATCAGAACCAGGTAAGCTTTATTTCCACTAGACAAGCGGCAGATGATACAACTAGATCTATTGACATTATCTAGTATTCCAAAAGCTATAACATACAGTACCAATGATGCTTTTGGTCCTTAACCCAGAAAAGCCATTTGACTGAATATACTGGAGCTTTATGAAGGCCACTCTGTGGTCATTTGGCTTAGGAGCGAGATTTCTTAAAGCAATACTCTCACTGTGTACTGTCCTAACAGTCAATGTGATCTGTTTTGGCACAACATCAGACAAGGTTCATATGAAAGGAGGTACTAGACCGTTATGTCCCTTATCTCCCCTTTTGTTCGCACTCTCAATCAAGCCCCTGGCATCTAATTGCGCCAATGGAGACATTAGTGGGATCACTATTACAGAACAATCATATAAAATGTCCTTTTTCGCTGAAAGGCATTCTCCCAATTTCCAGACCCCTAATCTCCCTATGCATTTTAAATAAGGAATTTAGCACTTTCAAATCCATCTCGGGATTTAAAATAAACAATAGTAAGTTGGAGGAAGTAAACATTAATTTCCCCTCCCATACAGTTAAACTAATAACATTTCATTTGGACTATAAGTGGAAAAGTCATGATATTGGGTACCTGGGAGTGTTTCTAACAAACTCATGCATCTTACTCTACCTATACCCATTGTAACTAAAGATGTCATAGGTCTTCAAAAGAATATAACAGAGTTCATATGGGCTGAAAAGAGGTCAATGGTCAATAAGCAGATTATGAGTTTTAGCACATCCATGCTTTGTATCATGTGTATATGTGTATATGTATGTATGTATGTATGTGTTTATTGGGTAGGTGGGGTTTTTGTATGCATTTGGGGGGGGAGGTTGTATGTATTTGGGGGTGGGGATTTTTTTTTTTAGTTTTTGGGGGTGGGAAGTTTTTTGGTATATATCTTGTGGGGGGGGACGGAATGAGTAAGCATGGGGTAATTGATGGAGGGAGATGAGAGAGGGGGTGAGTGAGGAAAATAGGGAGTAAGAGTGAGAAGCAGGGGAGATAAATACATGCGAGGCGGGAGAGTGAGATGGGGTGAGACGGAAGGGAGAGAAATACATGGGAAGGGGGAGAAAAGAGAGGGGGCTCGTGAGGTGTGAAATGGGGATGGGGGTGGGGGGCAATACTGCCGACACGGGGGGGGGGGGCTGCTTAAAATGTTTGGCCCGGGCCCTACGATTTCTGTTGGCGGCCCTGTGTGTGAGTGTCTGTGCAGGTCAGTGGCTGTGTGTGTGTCTGTGTAGGTCAGTGGCCATGTGAGTGTCTGCAGGTCTGTGTGTGCAGGTCAGTGGCTATGTGAGTAGGTCAGTGGCTGTGTGACTGTGCAGGTCAGAGAGAGAATAGAGGAGGGAAGAGAGAATGGAGGAGGGAGAAGGGAAGAGAGAATGGAGGAGGGACGAGAGAATGGAGGAGGGAAGAGAGAAGGGAAGAGAGAAAGGAGGGGGAGAGAAAATGGAAGGGAGAGAGAGAATGGAGGGGGGAGAGAGAATGGAGGGGGAGAGAGAATGGAGGGGGGAGATAGAGAATAGAGGAGGGGATTGAGAGAGAATGGAGGAGTGGAGGGAGAGAGCGAGAGAATGGGGGGTGGGGAGGGAAGGGAGAGTGTGTGGGAAGGGGGATGCAAAAGGAGATATGGGGAAGGGAGAGGAGAGAGAGGGGGGGGGAGAGAATGGGGGGGGAAGGGAGCGAGGAAGGGGGGGGGTGGGAAGGGAGATAGATTCGGGGGGAGGGAATGGAGAGAGAATGGGGGGAGGGTAGGAAGGGAAGGGAGAGAGAATGGGGTGGAGGGTGAGAGAAAATGGGGGAGGGGAGGGATAAAGAGAAGGAGGGAAGGTAGAGAGAGAATGGGGGAGAAGGTAGAGAGAGAATGGGAAGAGGTAGAATGAATAATACAGCACCAATGGTGACACTAATAGATAAATATCATTATAATATTCATTTTTTAGTAATGTCACTTGTTGTAATAATAATTGTTTTATGTGTCCCGGTTTTTTATCTGGTCACCCTAGGGCTGGGGGTCCTGTCTGTGTCACCCTGCAGAGGGAAGGACATGTGAAGGGCTGGGGGTCCTGTGTGTCACCCTGCAGTGGGAGGGACAGATGTGAGGGGCTGGGGGTCCTGTCTGTGTCACCCTGCAGTGGGAGGGACAGATGTGTGTGTCAGTGTTACATTTGTCTGTGTATATACAAAGCTGTGTGTGTCACTGTTACTTTTTTCTGTGTATTACAATAGCCTGTGTGTGTTAGTGTTACAACAAAGTGTGTGTGTGGTGTGTGTGTGTGTGTCAGTGTACATATAGAGGAGGGAGATAGAGATGGAGAGAGAGAGAGAGAGAGAGAGAGAGAGAGTGTGTGTGTGATGTGGTTGTGTGTTGTGTTGTGTTGGTGTTGTGTGTGTTGTGTGTGTGTGTGTGTGTGTGTGTGTTGGGGTTGTGTGTGGCATGTTTACAGAGCGTGTGTGTGTGTTTGTGGGTGTGTGTGTGGTCAGTGTTACAGAGCGGTGTGGTGGTGTTGTGTGTGTGTGTGTGTGTGTGTGTGGTGTGTGTGTGTGTGGTGTGTGTGTCAAGTGTTAACAGAGTGGGTGTGTTTTTGGGGTGTGTGTGGGTGTGTGGTGTGTTGTGGTGTGTGTGTGGTGTGTCATTGTTCCAGAGAGTGTGTGTGTGTGTGTGTGTGTGTGTGTGTGTGTTTCAGTGTTACAGAGAGTGGTGTGGTGTGTCAGTGTTACAGAGAGTGTGTTGTGTTGTGTGGGTGTGTGTGTGTGTCAGTGTTACCGAGAGAGAGGTGTTTTGTGTGTGGTGTGTGTCAGTGTTCAGAGAGAAGTGTGTGTGTGTGTGTGTGTGTTCAGTTGTTCAGAGATGTGTGAGAGTGTGTGTGTGGTGTGTTGTTGTGTGTGTGTGGGGTGTGTGTCAGTGTTACAGAGAGAGTGTGTGTGTTGTGTGTCATGTTACAAGAGAGTGTGGTGTGTGGTGTGTGTGTCAGTTGTTACAGCGAGTGTGTGTGTGTGTGTGGGTGTGGTTTGTCAAGTGTTTACAGAGGAGAGAGTGGTGTGTGTGTGTGTGGTGTGTGTGTGTGTGTGCGTGTGGTGGTGTGTGTGTGTGTGTGGTCAGTGTTACAGAGAGAAGAGAGGAGAGTGGGTGGTGGTGTGTGTGTGTGTGTGTGTGTGTGGTTGTTTTTGTGTGGTTGTGTGTGTGTTTTGTGTGTGTGTCCTTGTGCCCGCGGCTGCGCGCGAGCGCCGCGCGAGAGCGCGCGAGCTCGCGCGCGGCGAGCCGCTCGCGCGAGGGAGAGAGAAGAAGAGAGTGTGTTGTGTGGGTGGGGTGGGTGAATATCACTGACCGAGGGATCAGATTGGTAGGTGTCATTTGTGTTGTGTGCTGTCGTATTCTTGCTGGGGGGATGACAGCGGTGGAAGTGCGTGTCTGTGTATTACACTAGCCTGGTGTGTGTCAGTGTTTACAGTGTGCCTGGTGTATTACAATAGCTGTGTGTGTCGAGTGTTACAGTGTGTGCCTGTGTATTACAATAATGCTGTATGGTGCAGTGTTAGCAGTGTGCTGTGTTTACAATGCTGTGTGTTGTCAGTGTTCAGTGTCCTGTGTATTAGCAATAGCTGTGTGTCCAGTTTACAGTGTCTGTGTATTACAATAGCTGTGTGGTGTCAGTGTGTAGTGTTGCTGTGTATTACAATAGCTGTAGTGTCAGTGTTACAGTGTGTCCTGTGTATTACAATAGCTGTTTTGTCAGTGTACAGGTGTTCTGTGTATTACAATAGCTGTGTGTGTCAGTTTTACAGGGTGCTCTGTGTATTACAAAGAGCTTGTGTGTTCACTGTTACCATGTGCTGTGTATTACAAAGCTGTGTGTGTCAGTTGTTACAGTGTGGCTGTGTATTACAATAGCTGTGTGTGGTCGTGTTACATTGTGTGACTGTGTATTACAATAGCTGTGTTGTCAGCTTGTTACAGTGTGTGTTGTGTGTATTACAATAGCTGTTGTGTAGTGACAGTGTTTACATGGTGTGTTGGTGGTATGTACAACGCTGTGTGTGTCAGTGTTACAGGTGTGTGGTGTGTGTGTGTGTGTGTGTGTGGTGTGGGTGGTGTGTGTGTGTCAGTGGTACAGAGTAGAGAGAGAGAGTGGTGGGTGTGTGGTGTGTGTGTGTGTGTGTGTGTGTGTGTGGTGTGTGTGGTGGTGTTGTGTGTGTGTGTGTGTGTTCATTGTTCCAGAAGAGTGGGTGGTTGTGTGTGGTGTGTGTGTGTGTGTGTGTGTGTGTGTGTGTGTGTGTGTGTTGTGGTGTGTGTGTCAGTGTTTTACAGAGAGTGTGTGGTGTTGTGGTGTTTGTGTGTGTGTGTCTCATGTTACAGGCGCGTGTGTGTGTGTGTGTGTGTGTTCAGTGTATCCCGCGAGCGCGTGGTTGTGTGTGTGTTGTGGTGTGTGAGTGTGTGTGTGTGTGTGTGTGTTCAGTGTTACCGAGATGTGTGTGTGGCGTGTGTGTGCACAGAGAGTGTTTGGTGTGTGTGTGTGTGTGTGTCATGTTACAAGAGAGAGTGTGTGTGTTGTCAGGTTTTACAGACGAGTGTGTTGTGTGTGTGTGTCAGTTGTTTACGAGGATAGATGTGTGTGTGTGTGCAGTGTTACGAGAGAGTGTGCATGTGTGTGTGTGTGTGTGTGTGTGGGTGTGTGTGGTGTGTGGTGTGTGTTGTGTTGTGTCATGGTTTAGCAAGAGAGAGTGTGTGTGTGTGTGGTGTGTGGTGTGTGTGTGTGTAGTGTGTCCAGCTAGTTACAGAGAAGTGTGGTGTAGTGGGTGTGGTCAGTGTTACAGAGAGAGTGTGTGTTTGTGTTGGTTTGTTTGGTGGTGGTGTGTGTGTGTCAGTGGTTACACAGAGAGAGAGTGTGTGTGTGTGTGTGTGTGTGTGTCAGTGTTACAGGCGAGAGCGAGAGTTGTTTGTGTGTGTGTGGTGTTTGGTGGTGGGGGTGTCTGTTGGGTCCGATAGAGAGAGAGTTTGTGTGTGTGTGGTGGGTGTGTTTTACCAAGAGAGAAGCCGGTCCTTGTAGTGTTGTTCCCTCCAAGCTCAGCGCGCGCGCCGCGCGCGCGCGCGAGAGATAGAGAGAGAGAGAAGCGAGAGAGAGAGATAGAGATAGAAGACAGCTGACAGAGGATCAGAGTATATGTTGAGTGTATTGTAGTACAATAGCTGCTGTACCCACCTGACAGTGTTAACAAGTGTGTCTTTGTATTACAAATAGCTGTGTGTGTCGTAGGTGGTAAAACAGCTTGTTTCTTTGGTAATTACAATAGCTGTGTGTGTCAGTGATATACAAGTGTGTGCCTGCGTATTAACAATAGCTGTGGTGTTTCCGTGTTTACATTGTGTTCGTGTATTACATAGCTGTGTAATGTCATGCTTACATGTGTGCCCTGCGCTTACAATAGCTGTGTTGTCAGTGTGTGATTGACAGAGAAAGTCAATCATTACCTTGCTAGCAGCCATGTGTGGGATTGGGGGGTGTGGTTTACCAAAGCTCAGCACTTGGTTGATTGGTTTATCCCTCCTGCACGTTGTATCACCATTTGGGGTGCAAGGCGGTTCTGGGTTTTGTAGTTCAATTAGCTGTAATATTATCTATGGAAGAAGCAAACACAGCTCCCAGAACTCCTTCAGGAAAGGGAGAGTGACATGTCAAGTCGCAGCCAATCATTGTGCAGTTAGGAGGGGAGTGAGATAAGCTGGAAGAGGAGGCGGGTCTCGGCTGCAGTCACATTGTGCATAGCTTACTTACTGCAGATTTATATCAGTGAATTGGAGATAACTAATATCTAAGTGAAACATTTCTAAATTATACCTCATCAACGAGTCTACCTACTAATACAGATATACGTCACATTGCATACTAAAGCCATTCGCTCACATATCCAGTATCCAGGTGTCATGAGATAAATTACAAGAATCGCTGGATCCTAGTACACGGTTTTTCTTCGAGTTTCCAATTTCGGGTTTGATGTGGAAATCGGGTCCCCCAGCCCCTCACATCTGTCCTCCCACTGCAGGGTACACAACAGGCCCCCCAGCCCCTCACATCTGTCCCTCCCACTGCAGGGACACAGACAGAGCCCCCCCCCTACACTGTCCCTCCCACTGCAGTGACACAGACAGGACCCCAGCCCCTCACATCTGTCCCTCCCCTGCAGGGTGACACGACAGGACCCCCAGCCCCTCACATCTGTCCCTCCCACTGCAGGGTGACAGACAGGACCCCCAGCCCCTCCATCTGTCCCTCCCACTGCAGGGTGACACAGACAGGTGACCCCCCCTCCCCTCACATCTGTCCCTCCCTGCAGGGTTTACACAGACGGACCCCCCACCCCTCACATCTGGTCCCTCCCACTGCAGGGTGACACAGACAGGACCCCCAGCCCCATCAATCTGTCCCTCCCACTGCGGTGACACAGCAGGCCCAGCCCCTCACATCTGTCCCTCCCACTGCAGGTCGTACACAGCAACAGGACCCCCATCCCCTCACATCTGTCCCCTTCCCACTGCAGGGTACACAGACAGGACCTCCCAGCCTCACATCCCCACATGTCCCTCCCACTGCAGGGTGCACAGACAGACCCCCCTCCTCACATCCTGTCCCTCCCACTGCAGTGACACAGACAGGACCCCCCACCCTCACATCTGTCCCTCCCACTGCAGTGGTGACAACAAGGACCCCCCAGCCCCTCCATCTGTCCCTCCCACTGCATGGGTGACACAGACAGACCCCCAGCCCCTCACCTGTCCCTCCCACTGCGGGTGACACAGACGGACCCCCCAACCCCTCACATCTGTCCCTCCCTCCCACTGCAGGTGACAACAGGGACCCCCAGCCCCTCACATCTGCTCCTCCCTCTGCAGGGTGACACAAGACAGGACCCCCACCCTCACATCTGTCCCTCCCACTGCGGGGTGAAACAGACAGGACCCGCCAGTCCCCTCCCACCTGGCCTTCCCATCCCACTGCATGTGGCACCCGCAGGACACACAGCCCCTCACATCTGTCCCTCCCCTGCAGGGTGACACGACGGACCCCCAGCCCTCACATCTGTCCCTCCCTACTGCAGGGTGACACAGACAGGACCCCAAGCCCCACCCCTGTCCCTCCCACCAGGGTACCACGAGGACCCCCAACCCCTCACATCTGCCCCCCACTGCATGTGACCAGAGACGGACCCCCACCCCTCACATCTGTCCTCACCACTGCAGGTGAACAGGTCCCCCAGCCCCTCACTGTCCCTCCCGTGCAGGGTGACAGGGACCCCCAGCCCCTCACATCTGTCCCTCCCACTGCAAGGGTGACACAGACAGGACCCCCCTCCCTCAATGTGTCCCTCCACTCAGGGTGACAGGTCCCCAGCCCCTCACATCTGTCCCTCCCCTGCAGGTGACACAGACACAGCCCCCAGTCCCTTCACTCTGTCCCTTCCCTCCTGCAGGGTGACACAGACATGCCCCCCTCCCTCACATCTGTCCTCCCACTGCAGGGTGACACAGACGGACCCCCAGCACCACATCTGTCCCTCCCACTGAGGGTGACACAGACGGGACCCCCAGGCCCCTCACATCTGTCCCCCCACTCTAGGTGACAGACAGACCCCCAGTCCCCTCACATCTGTCCCCTCCCACTGCAGGGGACAGACGGATGTCCCACAGCCCCTCAACACCTGTCCCGCTCCAATGCAGGATACAGACGTCCTCATCCCCTCCAATCTTTCCCTCCCAACTGCAGGGTGACACAGACTAGGTACCCACCAGCCCCACTCACCATCTGTTACCCTCCCACTGATGAGGTGAACAGACAGGCCTCCACCAGCCCCTCACAATCTGTCCCTCCACTGCAGGGTTGACACAGACTGGAACCCCCAGCCCTCACATCTGTTGTCCCTCACCACTGCAGGTGACGGCCCCTCACATGTCCCAGGAATGCGTCCCCCAGCCCCTCACATTGTCCCTCCCAACTGCAGGGGCTTACAGACAGGACCCCCGCCCTCAATCTGTCCCTCCCCACTGCACGGTGACACAGACGGACACTCCCCCAGCCCCTCACATTCTTCCCTCCCATTGCAGGGTGACACAGACAGTCCCCCAGCCCCACACTCTGTCCCCCCACTGCAGGGTGGGACACCACATGGACCACCCCCGCCATACCCACATTCCTCCCCTGGGTGTTGACACAGGCGGACCCCCAGCCCTACATCTGTCCCTCCCACTGCAGGGGGACAGAGTCCGTGGCTCCCCAGCCCACTCAACATGTCCCTCCATCAGTGCCCAGTTGACAGGATCCCCCAGCCCCTCACATGTCCCCTCCCACTGCAGGGTGACAGACAAACCCCCCGCCGCCCCTCAAGTTCCCTCCCCACTGCAAGGGTACACAGACGGAACCACGCTACCCCCTCCCCCAGGGAGTAGAATTCGTAGAAGCCATTACGTGGTCTGGATTATAGATTATAGGATGTCCAACGTCCCCCCCCCCCTGTAGCCGTGATCAGGGGTTGGAGAAGTCGCCGTAGGCAGAGGGTCTCCGAGGTCAATAGCCGAGTGGTTCACTAACATGCCGGGTCTGTACACAAGATGTTATCTGAAAGACAGACTGGAAACAAAGCACGGCACAATCTGTAGCAGCAGCGAGCTACAACACCGAACTATGCTGAGCCTCCCTGACTGAGAGCAGGACAGTCATATGTAGGCAGACAGAACCAATGCGACAGGGGGTGGAGCGGGGGGCCGCGGCTCCATGGAATCAGGGATATGGCTGCAGAACAGAGGCAACAAATGATGCTTGACACGCACTAAGAATCGTCGTCCGTCCTTGCGCGTCCTGGGGGCGGAGCCAAGCTCCGCGGCAGGGCTGGGGCTGAAGAGCTGCAGTTACCGCGCACTCTAATAATCAGATGGCGGTGCGCGCATGAGTGGAGGGCGGCGAGCAAGCAAACTAGGTCAGGAGGGAACACATCGCAAAGGACGTGTTCCCCCGATTCCTTCTTACACCCTTTAAAAGCAAGCGCGTCCTGGCTGGCGCTTTTCTTATTTTTTAAGTGTTTTTTTTACTCACTTATTTCAACAATATAATTCTAACTTCCCTGTGAGTACAAAGCTGCTGATCAAAAATTTCCGTTACCTGTGATTAAAGCGAAGATTTAATTATGTAGCCAATTAATGCTGTATTTTTCTGCCAGTTTTTTCCTGTCCGGTATTCTCTGCATTGTTTCCATCACGCACAGCAAAGGAAGCGAGAAGCAGCCATTCAATTTACCATCTTCAGTAGTTGTGTGTTTGTCTATGTTTGTCCCTTTTGTGTGTTCTATGTGTGTCTCTATCGGTGGCGGTTGCCCATGCCCCGCTGAGCGGGGAGATCGCGACAGGGGGAGCAGAGTAGATCGGCGGCAGGGGGGAGCGGGCCATGACTGTCTTGCGAGTGGGGCCGGTGGGAGGGGAGCCTCCTGCTCTTGATCGCCTGGCCAACCCTATGTGTGTGTGTGTTGTGTGTTTGTATTGGTAGATTGGAGTGAGTGTTGTGTTTTTGTAATTGTATGGTCGCGTGATAGTGAGTTTGTGTATTTGGGGACAGTGTCTCTGTATGGGAGAGAGACGTGTGTGTGTATGGGAGAGTGTGTGTGTGTAGTAGAGTGAGTGAGTGTGTGTTTGTTTGTATGGGAGACAGTGTAATGGGATGAGTATAATCGGTCATCACCCCCCCCCCATCTCCCCACTCGGGTCAGTCACCCCCCCTCGTCCCACTCGGTAGTCACCCCTCCCTCCCCCACCGGTCAGTCAACCCCCCCTCTCCCTACTCAGTCAGTCAGCCCCCCCCCCCTCTTCCACTCGGTAAGTCACCCCCCCTCTCCACTCGGTCAGATCACCCCCCCCCCCTCTCCCACTTGGTCAGTAACCCCCCCCTCTCCCCACTCGTCAGTCCAACCCCCCCACCCCCTCTCCCCCTCTTTCAACCGTCCCACCATCTCTCTCTCTCTCCCCCATGATCCTCACCCCCTCCTCTCTCACGGCCCCCCACCCCCCTCGGTCTGCCCCTGAGTTTCCTTTCTCTGACTTCCTGTGTCTGCGCTGCGTGTAGACAGCTCAACTCCCCCTGCGGCTCTCCTGTACCAGCTCCTGCTCCGCTCACATGGTCCTCTTCCTCCTCCCGCCACCAGCTGCTGTACTCTCCCCTCCCATCGCTGCTGACCTTCGCTGCAGGATGCCGTCCTTCTCTCCGTCTCCGCCGCGTGCTGACCTTCGCTGTAAGATGCCGTCCTCTCTCCTCCTCCCGCCGCCGCCAGCTTGCTGGTGCCGCCCTTGGTCCCCCCTCCGCAGCTGCTGACGCATCTGCTGCAGCATGCCGTCGCTTCTGTCCCTCCCGCCGGCGCGCTGTGGAATGGCCGTCCTTTCCCACCGACGCCGTCTCTGACCATCGCTGCCTCATGTCGTCCTTTGTCCCTCCGCCGCGGCTGCTGACATCGCTGTCAGGATGGCCGTCCTTCGTCCCCTCCGCCGCCGGCTGCTGACCATCGCTTTCAGCATGTCGTCTTCTGTCCCTCGCCCGCCGACTGCTGACCCTTCGCTGGCGAGCCGTCCTTCTCTCCCTCCTCCCTTCCGTCCCCCTCCGCCGTGGCTGCTGTTATCCAAACCTCCAGTCTGGTAATTGTTCTTTTTTTTTTCTCCCCGGGTACCCAGTGTTTTTTTTTTTTAGTGCTGGTCCATCACTATTTTGTGTCCATCTATAATATAGATAGCTGCAGTGTGAGTGTATATGTGGGAGGTCCTTCAATGTATTTTGCAATTTGTTTTTAATTAAAAGATCTATATAACTATACAAAATTGGTCTTATTTTGAAAAAGCCTACATTTATCCTATAATTATTAATTATCTCCCCCTCAGAACCGGGCCCCTCAACTACTGATATATATATACTAGCTGATATACCCCCTCGTGCCTGGATGAAATCCATAAATAGGTAGTATATTATAAATAGGGGAACAATTGATGACTTTTGGTGAAAGGTTTATCTTATGTTGAAAAAGAAACTGGAAGAACATCTAATACGATGTTGTTTAAAATGATGTATTGGTAAACCAACTACAGTACAATGTATATTTTGCGTGACATAATTGATGTAAAAATGTGAGTGTGTCCCGCTAGGGTGGAGCGTGTGGTGATACGTCGGGTGGGTGTTCCAGACTGGTGGCGGGTGGGTAGTGATGATGGCTTTGGGTGGGGCTACCCGCTAGGGTGTTAGCGGGTTGTCGGGCGGTGGTGTCCTGGTGAGTGCGGGCGAGCTGTCATGATGTCGGTGCGTAGGGGCGTGAGTGCGCTGGGTGGGTGGTTAGTGGGTGCGGCGGCTTGTCAGTAATGTCGTTGCGTAGGAGCGGGAGACGGCTGGTGTGTGTTGAGTGTGGCGGGTGGGTGAGAGGCGGCAGGTGTCTGTTGAGTGCGGGCGGCGGATGTGGGGCACAGGGTTGTGCAGGGCGGCAAGTGGGTGAAGACAGAGGCGGGAGTCGGCGTGAGTGCGTTCGGCGGTGGAGACGCGGGAGGGCGGAGGGAGTGCGGGCTGCGATGGGGTGAAGTCAGAGGCGGGTGTGCGGCGGGTGGTGAAAGGCAAAGCGGGAGGGGCGGGCGGCGGGTGAAAGGCAGAAAAAGGAGGGCGTGCGGCGGTTCAAAGGCAGAGGCGGGAGGGTGGGAGGCGGTGAAAGACAGAGGCGGTGGTTAGCCGGTTGGGGGGGAAGAGACGGTTGAAGGCAGGGGGTAAAGCAGGGGGTGGGGGAAAGGCAGGGGCGGCGGTGTGGGGGAAGGCAGGGGTCGGCGGTGGGGGGGGAAAAGGCAGGGGCGTCGGTGGGGGGGTGGAAAGGCAGGGCTGTGGGGGGGGGGGGGAAGGCGGGGTGTCACCTGTGTCTTCACTGTTGTGTCAGTGTGTTGCTCGAAATGTGTGTGTCCGTTGTGTCAGTGTGTCCTGTCACTGGTGTGGTTCAGTGACTCGTGTGTGTGTCACTGTGTGTGGGGGGGAGGCAAAAACGGAGCTGGGGGGCAAAAACGGAGCTGGGGTGGGAGGCAAAAAACGGAGCTGGGGAGGAGTCAAAAACGAGGGGAGGGGTCAAAAACTGTGCTGGTGGGGGTCAAAACGTTGTCTGGGGGGGGTCAAAAATGGAGCCAGGGGTCCAAAACGGACTGAGGGGGTTTCAAAAACGGAGCTGGGGGGTCCAAAAACGGAGTCTGGGGGGGGTCAAAAAACGGAGCTGGGGTGGGTCAAAAACGAGCTGGGGGGTCGAAAACGGAGCTGGTGGGTAATAACAAGAGCTGGGGGTCAAAAACGGAGCTGGTGGAGGGGCAAAAACGAGCTGGGGTTCAAAAACTGAGCACGTGGCAAAACTAGAGGGTGGTCAAAACGGAAGCGGGGTGAGTTTAAAAAACGGAGCTGAGGGGGCAAAATGGAGCTTGGTGGGGGGAATACTCCACACGTCTCAGTTAAGGCCTCCCCCCCAAGCATGCAGCAGCAACATGCGGAAGCACAAGGGAGCATTTCTCACCATGGGTATGTATAAATGTATATAAAAAAAAAGTTGGGGGTGGTAAGCTCTTAATTACCCACCCAGTTAGGGCACGGCTATTCACAGTTGAGTGCAAATAGCGCAGGCTATTCGAACTCAGTAGGAATAAAATGGAAAACAAATAACATCCCAGCCAGGAATCAAAACCTGGTCCACTCTGTTAATGGCCTGGAGCATCAACCACTGAGCTATAAGACTTTCTGATGCTTTGGTAGTGAAATAAAGGCATAGAAGCCTAATGACATACAGTGTCATGCAGCGCGGCTATTCGCAATCAGTTAAGTTGGAAAGGGGTGCTTTTAATGGCCTTAGAAATCGCGCCGTCCAGGGGGGCGGGCCTCATTGGGCAAAACCGACTCACGTGACGCCCTGCGCTCCAGCAAGTAAAAGAAACTAAAGATTCTTAAGACACGCTTCCGCAGGCGTGTCGGAAGCAATGCGCGAGCCCCTGCTAAAGCCGCTCTCATTGCGTGCTGCAGGGGCTCAGTTCGAGCAGCAGCGCGGCCTCAGCACGGGTCAGGCTAAGCGATGACCATGCCCGAGGCCTAAGGACTCGGGCATGGGCCTCGGGCCGCGCTCCTGCTCTGCCTCGCCCTGCGAGAAGGCTGGTGATTTTAGTGGCCCCTGACAGGTGAGGCACTGAGCGCAGCTTTGGAGGCGGGTTGAAGGTGTGGACGGAGGTGGGCTAGTCACCTCATCCCCTGGATGTTTTTGCTGTCACATGACCGTCTCTGCTCCCCTCAGCGCGTATATTTAAACTGTCTGTCGCCTGCATTTCCACAGCCTCCGCACGCAGGCGGAAGCAACTCCTAAGGTGAATGTCCCACTAACTACTACAGCGCACGCACTGTAGCGATCAAGCCCCGCCCACCCCAGTTCTCCGGTCCCCGTCCCTACCTTGTCGCGCACCTTTCTCAGACGGTGAGTTTGAGATTGGCATTTGCGAAGGAGGTCAGCCAATGAGGACCAACCAGGCGCAGGACGTCATAGCCACGCCCCCGCAAACCTACCACACGCCCCTCCCGTCGCAAATGTTCTCTCTCCCTCAGACCGCGATCGCGGGTCTAGTGCTGTGCATGCGCCGCCCCCGCCGGGCGGTGCCACAGTGCTGACTGGGGACTCGCGCCTAAAGCCGCGTGATTACAGATGCAGGGGGTATAGAATGTCAATAGGGGAGTGTTCTGTCTTTTTTTTCCATTTTATTTCCTACTGAGTGCGAATAGCCGTGCGGCTATGAACACTGTAATGTCAGTAGGTTTCTATGCCTTATTCACTACAAAGCATCAGAAGTCTTATAGCTCAGTGGTAATGCTCCAGGCCATTAGCAGGGTGGACCCGGTTCGATTCCTGGCTGGAGATGTTTATTTTTTTTGTTCTACGAGTGCGAATACGTGCGGCTATTTGCACTCAACTGTGAATATCATGCCCCCAGTTAGATAGGGTGGAGTAAAAGTGTGTAGTGATTTCTCTAAAGTGGAGGAGTAGGATTTTCTTTTATGTTTGTGTTTGCAGTGTTTTAAAGGAACAGGCACAATAAAGCCTTATTTTAATTCATTGAATACCTGCACATCTTACACTATGTATACATAGCTGCTATGTCTTCAGTGTACACTCTGTGGTTTGTATACAATGAGACAATCTGCTGTATATTATGTGTTACAGTGTGTCTGTGTATTACAATAGCGCTGTAGTCCAGTGTTACATGTGTCTGTGTATTACAATAGCTGTGTGGTCAGTGTTACAGTGTCTGTGTATTACAATAGCTGCTGTTATGTCAGTGTTAGTGTGTCTGTGTATTACATAGCTATGTGTGTCAGTGTTTACAGTGTGTCTGTGTTACAATAGCTGCTGTATGTATGTCAGTTACAGTGTGTCTGTGTATTACAATAGCATGGAGTGTCAGTGTTACAGTGTCTGTGTATTACAATAGCTGCTGTATGTCAGTGTTTACAGTGTGTCTGTGTATTACAATAGCTGTGTTGTCAGTGTACAGTGTGTCGTGTATTACAATGCTGTGTGTGTCAGGGGTACAGTGTTGCCTGTTATTACAATAGCTGCTGTATGTCAGTATTACAGTGTCTGTGTATTACAATAGTGTGTGTGTCAGTGTTACAGGTGCCTGTGTATTACAATAGCTGCTGTATGTCAGTATTACAGTGTCTGTGTATTACAATAGCTGTGTGTTTGTGTGTCAGTGTGCCTGTGTATTACAATAGCTGTGTATGTCAGTGTTACAGTGTGCCTGTGTATTACAATAGCTGGTATGTCAGCGTTCGTGTGTGTCTGTGTATTACAATAGCTGGTGTGTCAGTGTTACAGTGTGTGCCTGTGTATTACAATAGCTGTGTATGTCGTGTACAGTGTGCCTGTGTATTACAATACCTGCTGTATGTCAGTATTATAGTGTCTGTGTATTACAATAGCTGTGTGTGGTCAGTGTGGCCTGTGTATTACAATAGCGTGTTATGTCAGTATTACAGTGTCTGTGTATTACAATTAGCTGGTGTTCAGTGTGCCTGTGTATTACAATAGTGTGTATGTCAGTGTTACAGTGTGCCTGTGTATTACAATAGCTGGTATGTCAGTTTACAGTGTGCTCTGTATTACAATAGCTGTTGTGTCAGTGTTCAAGTGTGGCCTGTGTATTACAAATAGCTGTGTGTCAGTGTTACAGTGTGCCTGTGTATTACAATAGCTGTGTGTGTCATGTGTTACAGTGTGTGCCGTGTATTACAATAGCTTGTGTCAGTGTTACAGTGTGTGCACTGTGTATTACAATACCTGCTGTATGTCAGTTGTTACAGTGTGTGCCTGTGATTACATAGCTGTGGTGTATATAATGTGAATGATGTGAGATCAAGATTGTTACCTTACTGCAGCCAGGTTGGGAGGGGTGCGATTGGCTGATCTTTTTCTTTAACGCAACATTCTGGGATTTGTAGTTTATAGATGTAAAAGCTATATTTATTGGAAGAGCTGACTTTTTGTAGGAAGAGATCGCGTGACAAGCTGCAGACAATCGTATGTAGCTTTGGAGGAGGCGATTAGAGCATTTACCAAAACTCTGCACGGAATGGTTATCCTTCCTCAACGCAGTGATATCTGGGACTGTAGTTCATCTATCTGTAAACATGATAGTATGGAAGTGCAGGACCACAGCTCCCAAAGACACTGCCAGAAAGGAAAGGGCACGTCACGGGCAGCAGCCAATTAGCGTGCAGCTTTAGAGGAGGAGGATGAGGGAAAGGAAGAATCTGAGAGGGGGCGGGCTCTGGCTGCAGTCAGTGATCTTCTTATCCTGCAGATTTATATCAGTGATTGTGAGATAAATAATAATATAAAGTGAAACATTTCTAAATAACCCTCAGTATAACGAGTCTCTCTCTAATGACAGATATAGTCACATCCATAAGCAGTTTCTCATCCATATTCCCAGTAACTCTCTCTCAGGGATAAATAAAGTTGGATCCTTGCAGCGGTTGCTGAGCGTGTGAATAAGGAGATGGGACCCAGACAGGACCCCAGCCCCTACATCTGTCCCTCCCACTGCAGGGGGACACAGACAGGACCCCCCAGCCCATCACATCTGTCCCTCCACTGCAGGGGGACACAGAAAGGACCCACAGCCTTAACACGTCCCACCCACTGCAGGGTGACACAGAAAGGACCCACCAGCCCCTCACATCGTCCCACCCACTGCAGGGTGACACAGACAGGTCCCCAGCCCCTCAGATCTGTCCTCCCACTGCAGGGTGACACGATAGGACCCCCAGCCCTCACATCTGTCCCCTCCCACTGCAGGGTGACACAGACAGGACACCCAGCCTCTCACATGTGTCCCTCCACTGCAGGTGACACAGACAGGACCCCAGCCCCTCACATCTGACCCTCACTGCAGGGTGACACAGACAGGAACACAGACCCTCACATGTGTCCCTACACGCAGGGTGACACAGACAGATCCCCCAGCCCCTCACATCTGTCCTCCCACTGCAGGGTGACACAGACAGAGACACAGGCACTCACATGTGTCCCTCCCACTGCAGGGTGGACACAGACAGACCACAGCCCCTAAAATCTGTCCCTCCCACTGCAGGGTGACACAGACGATCCCCCAGCCCCTCACATCTGTCCCTCCACTGCAGGGGACACAGACAGGACCCCCAGCCCCTCACACCTGTCCCTCCCACTGCAGGGGGCACAGACAGGTCCCCCAGCCCTCACATCTGTCCCTCCCACTGCAGGGTGACACAGACAGGTCCCCCAGCCCTCACATCGTACCTCCCAATGCAAGGTTACACAGACAGGTCCCCCAGCACCCTCACATCTGTCCCTCCCACTGCAGGGTGACACAGACAGGACCCCCAGCCCCTCACATCTGTCCATCCCACTGCAGGGTGACACAGACAGGCCCCCCAGCCCCTCACATCTGTCCCTCCCACTGCAGGGTAACAGGACAGGACCCCCAGCCCCCCAACATCTGTCCCTCCCACTGCAAAGTGAACACAGACAGGACCCCAGCCCCTCACATCTGTCCCTCCCACTGCAGGTGGTGACACAACAAGGCCCCAAGCCCCTCACATCGTCCTCCCACTGCAGGGTGAACACACAGGACCCCCAGCCCCTACATCGTCCTCCCATGCAGGGTGACACAGGACAGGACCCCCAGCCCTTCACTCTGTCCCTCCCACTGCAGGGGGACACAGACAGGACCACCCCAGCCCATCACCATCTGTCCCTCCCACTGCAGGGTGACCAGACAGGACCCCCAGCCCCTCACATGTGTCCCTCACACTGCAGAGTGAACAGACAGGAACCCCCACGCCCCTCAGACACACACAGCTATTGTAATACACAGGCACACTGTAACACTGACATACAGCAGCTATTGTAATACACAGGCACACACAGCTATTGTAATACACAGACACACTGTAACACTGACACACACAGCTATAGTAATACACAGGCACACTGTAACACTGACACACACAGCTATTGTAATACAGAGGCACACTGTAACACTGACACACACAGCTATTGTAATACACAGGCACACTGACACACACACACACACACACACACACACACACACACACACACACACAGCTATTGTAAAACACAGGCACACTGTAACACTGACACACATACAGCTATTGTAATACACAGGCACACTGTAACACTGACACACACACAGCTATTGTAATACACAGGCACACTGTAACACTGACACACACAGCTATTGTAATACACAGGCACACTGTAACACTGACACACACAGCTATTGTAATACACATGCACACACTGTAACACTGACACACACAGCTATTGTAATACACAGGCACACTGTAACACTGACACACACAGCTATTGTAATACACAGGCACACTGTAACACTGACACACACAGCTATTGTAATACACAGGCACACAGTAACACTGACACACACACACACACACACACACACACACACACACACACACACACACAGCTATTGTAACACACAGGCACACTGTAACACTGACACACACAGCTATTGTAATACACAGGCATTGTAACACTGACACACACAGCTATTGTAATACGCAGACACTGACACAAACAGCTATTGTAATATACACACACACACATACTGTCTGGAACACTGATACAGCTATTGTAATACACAGACACACTGTAACACTGACATACAGCAGCTATTGTAATACACAGACACACTGTAACACTGACACACACAGCTATTGTGATACACAGACACACTGTAACACTGACACACACAGCTATTGTAATACACAGATACACACAGCTATTGTAATACACAGGCACACAATGTAATACTGACACACACAGCTATTGTAATACACAGGCACACTGTAACACTGACACACACAGCTATTGTAATACACAGACACTGACACACACAGCTATTGTAATATACACACTCACACATACTGTCTGTAACACTGATACAGTTATTGTAATGCACAGACACACTAACACTGACACACACAGCTATTGTGATACACAGACACACTGTAACACTGACACACAGCTATTGTAATACACAGACACACTGTAACACTGACACACACAGCTATTGTAATACACAGATACACATAGCTATTGTAATACAGACACTGTAACACTGACACACACAGCTAGTGTAATACACAGGCACTGTAACACTGACACAGCAGCTATTGTAATACACACACACTGTAACACTGACACACAGCTATTGTAATACACAGACACACACAGCTATTGTAATACACAGGCACACTGTAACACTGACACAGCAGCTATTGTAATACACAGACACACTGTAACACTGACACAGCAGCTATTGTAATACACAGACACACTAACACTGACATACAGCTATTGTAATACACAGATACAAACAGCTATTGTAATACACAGGCACTGTAACACTGACACACACAGCTATTGTAATACACAGAGACACTGTAACACTGACCTACACCAGCTATTGTAATACACAGACACACTGTAACACTGACACAGCAGCTATTGTAATACACAGACACACTCATAGTGTTATATGGTAGGTACTATGGATAACGCATATTCCAGGACACCTATAATTAGAGAAACGCCAAGTAAGCCAAGGGCAGGCAGATTGTTGGACATAGGGTAGAAGCCCATGATCCACATAGGACCCGATTTGGGCAGAGGAGAGCACGAAGCAGAGTCATGGGCGAGAGGATTCATTGTGGTAGGCCATTGATCCATTGAATGATGTACTTGGATCTAGGTAGAGACAGTTTTATGCAGAGGGAGATCCAGTGCTTACTACCATATTTACATAATATAAAATGGGATTTTTTGTGTCCTGTGGCTTACATTATATTTTTGTAATTATCCAGTGTCAAAGTCCTGTCATGATCTAATACCGTTAAATCTGCACTGTTCAGTCCAATATCCTGCATGTGTGTTGTTTTAATAAATCACGTTCTGTAGTGCAAGACATAAATACTTTTAACATTTTTTCTGTTATTATAAAAAACACTCTTGCAAGACCAATTTGCTTGTATTCATCTTTAAAAAGCTTTCTAAGGCAACTATGCCCCTTCTGTTCTGTCACAAGCCTGCACACCCGCTCCTTGTCACCCTGCCCCACCTCTTGTACTGTCAGTGGCAGAGTGGCTCATGACATGATTCATGACTTCCACTGAACTGACAGAAGCAGAGAAAACATATCCCTTCACTAAGATCTCACTAAAATTTCGCCGATCATACATGAGAATGAATTGAACCTGTCAGCTTATACAGTCTTTAGTAATTAGAGATTGCCCACACATAAACTATTGAATAAACAAAATAAACTGCAGCTTTAATGCTGAATGTTTGTACATCCCAATGAATTTTGTGCTCTAAGGTATATTAGGATGTAACCGGGTACCCTGAATTACCGGTAACATGGCCATATTTCCAGTAGCCGAAATTACCACATGGACCCCGAACACAGGGTGCTGGAGTCCAGTGGCCAGGTAATTTCCGTTCTGTCTGCGTCCCTTGGTCTCCTCTGAGAAGAACAGGCAGCATCCCGACCACAAGCAAAGACTTACCTGCAGACCGGTGAGAAAAGGTTGAGGAAGACCACGCGACAATCTGGATGACGGTGGTATGAAGCTGAAGACACACTCCTTCAGTCGGTAGCCAGCCAGAGGACATCTTCTTCACTGCTGGTACTGAGCATGGAAGAACCACCTTCCACAGCCCTGGTGCCAGTGGAGCAGATGAACATTCGACTGAGTGAGCGTTACTATTGGACACGGCTGGTGAGGAGTGTCACACCGGAAGTTGCGCTTTGATCTTCCCGCTGCTGCACCGCCGGCTGAAGATGACTGTCCTCGGCACTCTCTGCTTGCCACCCACATGAATGATGTCTCCCTGTTCCTTACCCCACCCACCATGATGACCCCCAAGGTCCTCCTGACCCTGACACCTAACACCACGTCCTAGACTCACCCCTCTACCGCTGCCTGCAAGTATTTAAGTAACTTCACCACGGCCTGGTACTATCAGTCTCTCAATTGTAGAGAATATATTGTTGTGAGACGCACGGTGAGCATCCCCCACATGACAGCAGCGTCCCTTTGGCCAGAATATTCTGTCAGTACCAAGAGCCCTCATGTGAGAACTCACCATACTAACTCCCTGATCTGATGAGAACAACTGCCAGAAGCTGATGTCTTGAGACAGATCCTGGAACATTAAACCACATCATCCATTCACCTGCTGACTGAGGAGGTCGATAAGGGCTCGGGCACCATAAAAGCTGAAGGCCCCATTCGCCCACACTATGCGCCGTTAAGGGGTAGCTAGCGTCCCTCGTTTCCCAACATCACAGCAACCAGTCGCTACTGGTAACTAACTACGATGGGGAGGCTTGGGAGTTCGCACCATGACGTCCTCGCCGGTCTGGTTTCGGCCCATCATTGGCTGAACCACCGCCGTGAGGAATGGTTTCCAAATGGCATCGACCGCACGCCACCAACTGACAAATTCTTGTCTGTTGGCAAAGGCAGGTCGTGCATGCGACACATTGTAGGCAGTCTAACTGGTCTGGCCGCATCCTGTTGTGTTGCACACGTTCGCGTCGTCAATCGCATGCACCCATAGGAGACAAAGCCTTAGTTTTTATGACTCGCTCATTTCTGTCTTCATCAGCCTTTTCTTGAGCAGACAACGTTGTTCTTAATGTTTCTTATTTTCTCCTCTCTTATGCTTCTCTCTCTGGCTTTCCATAGCGAAAAATTCCTTACAGGCCAATTACTATATCAGGATACTGGTGGCCGGGATCTCTGTGTTTTCAGTACCTATAAAGTGTGATGATGTGTCTGTGCTATTTCTCGCATGAGGAGTGGGTAGTAATTTTAAAGACACAACTGAGCGTTACAAGACGGCCGATGATGTGGAAATCACCAAGACCTCAGTCTCACTGGGTAGAGGAGGTTTTCTTAGTTAGTCTAATAAGATAGTTCAGTCATGTTTGGATCCAGCAAACAGGAGCTCCAGTTACATCTTTGTTGTTTTTGTTGTGAGTGTGTATGTCAGAAACAAGAAATCAAGTATACAAGACCGGCAACATAGACAGGTTTTTATCTTGTCCACTGCAGGACGGGAGATTTTTAGTACAGAAGTTTCCCAATCTTTGTTTCCTCGGTGCGCCCCCTATTCCCATAATGCTCAACTGTGTCAAAGCCTTACAAAATAGTGCGAACAGGACACACGAGTGGACCAGATCGCAACAGACACCGTGCTGACAGATCGTCTCACAGACACATACACACAAACCCGCTAAACCACATGTTCCCAACCTTTTTTCTCTCGAAACCCCTATTCATAATGCTAGCTTTTCGTCTGCCCTTACAAATAGTGCGAAAAACACACATGGAACGACTCATACACCAGACCAACTCTCCTACCAGACAGCTATACACACACCGCTAAACAAACACAATGACAACTGCTACATCTACCACACCATGTAACACACACACACAACAACTGCTACACACACCCCACGACCCGCTACATCACCACAAATACGACAGTCATAAAAAAATTAGACAGACATACACACCATATGTGTGACACATATACACAACAGAGCAGCATATCAACACACCCATATTAGGAAAGATACACCTTACAGCAGTAGTAAAGACGACCAGTAACAGATACACAGACCACAAACACCAGAACAGATCAGATACAGCACACCACACCACCTCCCTACATTGAGAACATATACACAAAGCGAGCAGATACATCTGTGATAACACACCTGAATGTTCAGACCACCACCACCGGCCCCACAGGGTACAGGACATGATGCATCCACACAAAGACAAACCAACAAAACCGTGAGAAATAAATACACAGGACTGAGACACAACACAGAAGAAACAGAAGCGGCATCCAGGACAACAACATCCGAAAAAGTACACACACACACCACAAGTCAAAAGAGGAGACTCAACTGCGAGAAGCAGAACACATAAACACAATACATCTACCATAGGTCAATATACTCATATACTAGGACAGAAACAGCATCGTACCAGGAGGAACAAATACAACAACACGAAAGAACACAACCCACAGGAGAAAGATAGACACTGAGAACAAATACTACGCATAGAATACACCACAAGGTTATTACAATACAGACAGTACAGACCACACACAAGCAGGTTGATATCACCGTGGAGACAGATACACATAGGACACACACAACACCCAGAGAACCGATAGCATAAACACACACACACGCAAGAAAAAACATTCACAGACACACATACAGTAGAATAGATACACTAGACAACAGGGCGCGCACACTGTTCACACCACCCAGGAGAAACCATCCACATCAACAACAGCATAGTAACAGATATCTGCACATCCATAGACACACAGGATATAATGTGCGCAACCTTGTTCCTTAGCGGCGCTGTACAAATAGGGCCGAAACAAAAAAATAATAACCAACATTGTTATTTTGTAAGGATAGGACCCTGTCCCAAGGACATTACATAATCTGTAGGAGGTAACTGCGAACATAGAAGGCTTGCCGTGGTGTTGGATCGCTGCTTGATAATAGAAGGAGTTGCGTTGGCGAATTAGTGGATATAATAATGAGCTGACTCGTGACACCGTACTTGTTAAAATGTGAAATGCTTCACTATACTTCTTCTAAATATTTTTACTCATAACCATAACAGATCGCTTTAAGCAGCAAATAGCTGACACCCCTTTGTCCACCGCCCTTTTGGGCATCACCTTCAGCATGAGTGAGTCTGGCCTGCACAGCAGACAGACCCTACCAGCACAGACCCCTCACAGCAGACAAAACCCCTACAGCATACAGACCCCTACAGCAGACATGCAGGGGAAAGAGCGCGACAAACTCTAAGAACTTTGAGCGTTTTGTCTCTTTTCTTCATGATAACCCTGTGCACTGGCTTTAGCCGGCGATATAGTGCACCTGCTGACAGCGACCGAAAAACAAATATCACTTGCCGCCAGCGTGCTGCTTATAGTAAGCGCGACGGCGACAATCTCACACGTTGCGTCGTACGAAACTTGGAAGCTGCGAAATATTTGATGTTTCAAATGCTACTTGCCTGACAACACCCTCATAGGAGCGCCTGCACACACCTGCAACACAACCCTCAGGAGCGCCGGGTGACACAGTACACCTGAAACGCCCTCAGGACCCCGCCTGGTGACACCCTGAATACGCCCTCAGAGCACCTGTGATTTTTTTGTGGCCGTCGACGACAAACCCTGCACTAAATCAAATACACAATACGCCCCAGCCGCCGCACGCTGCAAAGCAAAAATATACCATACTTGCTAGCGCGACGGCGTGACGTCACCTGATTCGTGTCGGTCCGGGTCACTGTCACTATATACGCACGCCTTCTATGGAACAGGAGCATAAAGCATATTGGGGAGACTCACCTTAGGTGAGGTGGCCACCTTTGCTTTCGACTCAGGTGTTAGGCCAGATCGATTCCCTGAGTGAGTGAATGTATCCCTCTTCCTGACAAACCACCAGATTCCTGATTGTTACTGCTTGGTAAGTATCAATCATGAGTCTAGTGGGGTCCTCACTGGCTCCCCAGGTGGCCTCTAAATCCCTCTGAGAAACACTGTTTAGAGTATCCGCAATAACTTCTGGTTTCTTCTAATCTGTCCCTCAATGTCACAAGAGTAACTCGGAGTCGTTACATATAATCAGACTCATGGTACATAGTATAAGCGGAATAAAGATTGAACAAGGGGATTGATAGTATTCTTAATTACCCTTTATCATTAATATTAAACTACAAAACACATATAATATTATTTCCCATCACATAGTTTCTGGAAGGTGTAACTCACTGTGGTCAATTTACAGCACAAACACATTGCATCATGTCTCTCCATCATACATTCTTGTCTGATTCCCACCTACACAGGAGTCAGTAACTGCCCAATTCTGTTTGACACTAACTCTGGTCCCTGGTAATGATGATGGTGGGCTCGCATGGTAACATTTATGAGTGTCAGTGTATTCCATCTCTTGCTAACCTTACGTCATTGTGGTTTCAGGAAGGACTAGACATTTTCAGTTCATCAAACACTCTCTGCAATAGTGACTTGCAGGAATGGCTATATAAAAAGTAAGTAACCCCCTGAGTTGCTTTCTTTTGTTCACCGTAGTATTTTAGATTACAGTATATTCCAATTTTGGACATGTTTTATACTAATTCAAATGTTTCAACCAGTCCATTTTAATTATTTTTATGGCTATTAATGACGTCTTTTCACACAGTGCATTTATTTCCAATAGATACCATCCATGGACGCCGAAGGCACCACTTGGCAGAGGGCACACTGACACTCCTTTGCTCACCATCCCCCCCCCCCTTGGTAAATGAGATAACAGTGTTGGTAAATGATGAAGGACGCCAACGACTACTATGAAGGCAAAATAATCCCAAGTAAAATAGACAGAGAAAGCTGTGAATATTATGTGCTAGTAATCTGCGCTTCACGACTGAAGAAGAAATCCCCGCAGTCTCCACATCTACTCTATCAGAGACATAGCAGTCACTAAATATGCATCTACTGACGATTGCGAAGTGGAGAAAAGGAATACTATAATGCACATAAACTTCCACAAAACCTGCAGTAATGAAGTATAAGTCAAGTGAATGTTGGTTAAAAACTGTTTATAACTTACTAAAATCCTCTTATACATTCACCCAAGAAAACACACTACAGAAGACTGTATAAGTGCTCTGACATGTCAGACAATCGCTTTACTAGTACATCGGCTCATTGTTAACACAGAGAGATCACAAGGAGGGGACGTTGTTTCTATCTTGTATCTCAATGTGGCAAAACGCTCTCTAGTAATCATTTCTTTTTAGACATTCAAGATGCACAAAAGCAGAGAACACTTTTCTTGCTCTATTGTTGGGTTAAACTGTTTTTTCACCAAGAACTCAACTATCTTGTCTAGGCAGTAGAAAATCTCACACGGAGAAAGATGTCTTGTTTAGTGCCCTGAATTGTGAATTTTTGCCCTCATATCGAGCTATGTTACAACACTCATCAGAGAGTTCACAAAGGAGAGGAACCATCTTGTTTCTCTGAACTTGGTAGGGAATCTGTTTTCCACATTAAGGCAGTCTGTCTCTGTACACTCATAGAAATGTGCCTACAGGAGATCATGTCGACTAACGAATGGGGGCCCCGGGGTGAAGAGGTCTTGCGTGGTTGGATATCAAAGGAATACAGAAGACCAAGGGATGTGCAATAGAAGATAAACAGCGGATAACGAGGAGACTTGGACGGAAGTTGGACCAATAAATGGGTGAAGGGAGGGTTGTGGGGAGTGAAATGGGAGATGGAGTGAGAGGTGGATACCTCCCCATGTTGTTTTGCTCTGAATGTCTGGAATCTTAATTTATTCCCAAAAATCCGATCTTGTTAGACAATCCAGAGGAAATCACCCAGGGATAAACCCATTTGGCTTTGCTCTGAATTTTGGGAAATGTTTTTTTTCCCCGAAAGCTCAAATCTTGTTATTCATCAGAGAAGTCATGGGGACCGGAGTAAACCATTGTTGTTGTCTCTAAATGTGGGAATGTTCTTCCCTTCAAACTCAAGCTCGTTAGACATCAAATATCTCACCACAGGAGAGAACCTTTGTTTGTCTCTGAAATTGGGGAAATGGTGTTTTTTCCCTATAAAGTCAGATCCTGCTTGTTTATCAAACATCAGAGATAGTCCCACAGGAAGAAAAACTCAGTTTGTTCTGCTTCTGAATGGCGTGGAACTCAACTGATTTTTCTCCCAGATACTCTGACTCTTGTTACATGCCCCCAAAGTCACTACTCGGAGAAAAAACCCTTTGTTTGCTCTGAATGTGGTGGAAAGGGTTTTCCCAAAGTCAGATCTTTTAATTCATCTGAGAGCGTCCACAGCAGAGTAAAAACCATGCTTTTTGCTCACAATGTGGGAAATGTTTTTCCCTTACTCAAGGCTTATTTAGACATCAAATATCTCACACGAGAAAACAATTTGTTTGCTCTGAATGTGGGAAGTCTTTTTCCCAAAAGACGGACTTGTTAGACAGCAGAGAAGTCACACATAAGAAAACCCCCATTTTTTTGCTCTGAATGGGGAAATTTTTTCTCATAAGTCTGGTCTTGTTTTATTCATCAGATAAATCACACCCGAGAGAGACCTTTGTTTGCTCTGAATGTGGGAATGTTTTTTCGACCCAATAGTCAGCTTTTGTTGACATCATATTAGTTTCACACAGGGAGGAAGCCATTTATTTTGCTCTGAATGCGGGAAATTTTTTACTGACCGCTCAAATTTCTTAAACATCAATAATTCACCACAGGAGATAAGCCCTGTTAGTTTGCACTGAATGTGGTAAAATGTTTTCCTTATAAGTCGTTGATCGTTATCCACCAAAAATTCCCACGGTAGAAAACCATTTGTTTTTGCACTGAATGTGGAAATGTTTTTTGCCCAAAGCTTCAAGTCTTGTTAACATCAGAAAATTCATCCACGAAAGAGACTAATTGCTCCCAATAGGGGAAATTTTTCCCAAAGTTCAGAGCTTGTGTAAACATTCAGAGACCCTGCAGAGACAATCTATAGCATTAAAAGTGGCCCTTTGCCATCAGTACGTTCATATGTTGGGAGTAAATGAGAACTCTAAAATGTTATTTACAATGGCCGTATAGTTTTGTTAGAGTAGACTTTCAGTATACCCCCCCCCCCCCCCTCTCCGCCCCCCGCCATGACTCCACAAAGGCTCCTGCAGTGTTTCCTCTGTACTTACCTGGCCGCTGGCATTGCTATATTACAAACACACCTGCTAAGATGAAGCCTTTGATGCTTTTGTCTCAATCTCAGACAAAATGCGGCGAAACCACCTTTGTCTTTAGGGACTGTCATTAACCCTTTTTGCCTCCTGTTCCCTCTTAATTTTCACATTATCTGATTGTGTGCGGCAAACCCTGGGTTGTTGAAGATTTCAACTTCTCCAATGTCTAGTCCCAGATCCAAAAAAGCCCTTCGGGAACAATGTGCAAGGAGACATCTTTAAAAGTTTTCCCTTCCATGGCAAGTTTGTGATTGAGAATTTCACATGGGAAGCCATTCACGTGTTTTGTTGTCTCTCCTGGACACGCTGGAACCATAGCAGTAGCCCCCCGCCTCGCCTATGACGTTGTATCTGCCCACGTGCTGTAAGCTTTCTCTTAGTATCTATACAATTCAGGAAACTTTTACTACCGTCCTATAGTATTTTACTGCTGCTTGCTGCTGAATTATCTGATAACCCTTTGTGTACTGTACCGCCTCATTATTAATCGATTGTCCTGACTGGATTGTTATCCTATGGGTTCTTAGTATTGGTTATTCTGTGTATCTGTATGTGTGGGGTAGTTGACTTTACTGAAACCCTGGACTCTGGCAGTGGCTTGAGTCCCCATTAACTGCTGAAGGATAGTATAGACTGCTGGGGAAACTACCACTACCGCCATCCTCACTCTTCTACCTCCAAAAAACCCACCACACACAGTAATGGGCTATAGCCCTATATGCTTTAACCCCAACCCCGAGTGGCTACTGTCTCTCCTATGAGGTCTATACTCCAGAAGCAGGGGTCCTCGGATTGAAATTAATTGTATCCACTCCAGTAGGACCACTGATTTATACAGTCTATAAACATGATTTCAACACCAAGTACTCAAAACATCCAACACACTTGCACCATGCACTAGATGGCCAGATATGGTTCTCTAGTAGTTCCCTGTGCGGTGAGCTAGGATGGCACTGAGGCAGTATAACTGGATCTCGCTACAAATCTGTAACAAATTCTCTACATGGCCTATCCCTATCATATCATCACAATGTCTACGCTGCATAAATAGCTTCACTCACACACTTTATGAACACTTGTGCATCTGTGTTTCAGACCTCCGCATAGTCAAGTGGAGTTTGATTTTAGGAGGAGACCTTTAACCAGGCCACTGAGGCCTCTAAGAATAGATTTCCCTGCGATGTCGAGGTTGTGATACTAAGGGCATGATACTATAACCCTTCCACAGATGTTTAAGAAATCTAATCTAGTTAGGACATCTGGAGAAACACATTTTAAGACTACACATTTTATTCATGCACCCCATACAATCATACATTCCAACGATAGATCTATGCTCACGATGTAAAACCCAGTTGGACCCTAAATATACAACAAAGCTAAATACACATATAAATCCGGTCCTACGATGTCTTCGTTGTCGAAGCATATCTGCTATTTGACGGTCCACGCTGAAGCTCACACTACAAGCACGTCTCCTGGGGGCTAAATTATCCGTCTTAAAAATACCTGAGATTCCTGACAGAGTTAGATTCAGAGAGACCATTAATCGTTTTGCAGCAGATATCAGACATGTGGTCCTCTTCTTGTACGCACATTATTGTTGGAGTCCCATAAGGCCAGTTTTAGCGCATTTTTTTATATATGTGTAAGGAAGACCTAAGTTTCCTCGCCTATCATGCTCAGAACTGAGAAGGGACCTGTTCCTCGCCAAATAAAACTGAATCCTTGTATAGATACACATCTGCACTCATTTTTGGCGACTAGCACTCCATTCCCCCGGAGAGCTGTCACGTCCCCTCGCCGCCTGTTGCTTATCCTTCGATTTTTGATGAACCTTATCAGGCCTGGGAGACGAACAAAAGGAAACGTGTTAACGCACGCCATGTTTCAAATTCCTTTGTCCTCAATATTATTCTCATAGGGTAAATGACTTTTATATCAGAAAAAAAAAAGAACTGGTTATAGGCGTAACCATAGCTATCAATCGCGTCACTATGCGTATACTAGGTGTGTTTGGGTAAGCTTTTGATTATGAGGCGTGATTTAGGGCAAGACATATTATGGGGGCATGTGACCTTTTGAGATGTCTTTTTCCCAATACAAGCAATTGTCTGAATACATACGCTGTATTCATTGCTCGTTATCAAAAGAGAACCTTGAGTCCTTGCAAACTTATTACCTATTTTTTCCTTCATGCAGAGAACCATACTTTATCTCTACTAAACACTCCGGAATTGACTCATCGACAAAAGTATCTGAATATCCTGACCAGAAAGAAAGGAAATGCATTTAGGCAGAGAACATGAGTTCATATGAATTATAATTTCAGAGCAAACAGGCTGTACAACCAGATCTTAACTAGTTATGAACCCATAACAAATGGAAGCTTAACATTAAGTGCAGAACTCCTCTGGCCTGACATACTGGTCCTAACATAGTGCACGGTTTTCCCCCCCTCCCCCCCCCACCCCATCACAGATTCGGCCCCTCTGGGGAAATACTATCTCTGGTTAGCACGATGGCATACTTGTAGTTGCCCGTAAACTGGCTTTACAGGACTCCTTGACCCCGTTGGTTGTATCGTAAAGGTGAAAGCATCAGCATTGCCTTGTGAGTAATGTTGAGTCGCATACTCATGGGTACAGCGCCTCCTCTTTTCTCTTCCAGACCCCCAGCCGTAGCGGAGGAGTCCCTAAAAGAGAACCTCTATGTGCCCCTTCTTCCTTAGTGATTCCACACACAGACAGAAGCCGTATCTTTCTTTGCATCCTTAATTAACAGCAGACATGGACAGCCGCCCATTATAGTGGCTTGGTCGTCTAGCCACTCATTCTCAGTTGCCAACACCAAGGAAGTCCCTGACTTTCACTCCCAGGCAAGGGCCCCAAAGCAGTTCTAACTCTTCCCCTACTCCCTAATGAAATTAAGAGGTATAGTCTTCCACACCACTCCCTTGAAGGGAGGGCCACAAACACTGCCAGAGCCGCCTGACAGGTTGCTGGATAGACTCACCTCACCTGATGGTGATGCACACCTAAACTTCAGGAGTGCTGTTATATTAATAGCTTCAGTAGGTCCCAACCCTGTGTCACTTAGTGGACACAGAGCCTGATGTCACTTCTCTACTCACTGAATATATACATCACATGAGGTGAGGGCAAACACCATGATTACTCCGGCAAACCTGCCCTTTTAACAGGGATTATTGCGCAGGAGGAGAAAACATGTACCCCAAAATTATACAGGCGACAATAGCATCCGACATAAAACCTACTTAACGTGAATAGATTGTTTCGCTAAAAAATAAATCTTTCAACAAGAACAATAAGCACAAACACGCTTAATATTACATTAAATGAAAGTTAACAAATATCGAGGTCCCTAACCTCTGCATAACTATGGGGCAAGAAAGTGTTTTGTGTGGCCTAAGAAGACATTTTTTAAAAAGGAGAATAAATACTGACTTCACTGTGGCTGCTAGAACTGAGATAGTATTCAGTACTTACAACAAAATGTGCTCAGTATGACAAAAATGGCCACCTCACCTCTGACCCCATATAATCGCTAAAGGCGTTTTAATATTATTGCACATATATTGGCAATTAGCAGGCTGCATAACACAATTTTCAGAACCCATATACAAATATCTAGACACCATGAGCATACCCAAGATTAATCAACTGGGAAAAGCATCGCAAGCAAAACACGCGATCTCATACGACAGAGCTTTCTCAAACAATTAAATCCTTAAAGTCCGCAAAGGTCCATGGTCTGTATGGACTTATATACCTACTCATCAATACAGACATAAAAAGTTCTATAAAATATAAACACTGAGATTACTGAGTTCCAATTTGATCACTCAAACCAGGTAAGCTTATTTCCACTAAGAACAAGCGCAGATGAACAATAACTAGATCTATTGACATTATCTAGTATCAAAAGCTATAACATCAGTACCAATGATGCTTTTGGTCCTATACACCAGAAAGCCATTTGACTGAATATACTGGAGCTTTAGAAGGCCACTCTGGGTGTCATTGGCTTAGGAGCGAGTTTCTTAAAGCAATACTCTCACTGTGTACTTTCCTAACAGTCAATGTGATCTTTTTGGCACAACATCACAAAAGGTTCATATGCAGAAGGTACTAGACCGTTATGTCCCTTATCTCCCCTTTTGTTCGCACTCCAACAATCAAGCCCCTGGCATCTATTGCGCCAATGGAGACATAGTGGGATCACTTACAGAACAATCATAAAAAGTCCTTTTTTCGCTGAAAGGCATTTCCCCAATTTCCAGACCCCTAATCTCCCTATGCATTTTAAATAGTGAATTTGCACTTTCACATCTCGGGATTTAAAATAACAATAGTAAGTGGAGGAATAGTAAACATTAATTTCGCCCTCCCATACAGTTCAACTAATAACATTTCATTTGACTATAGTGGAGTCTGATGATATGGGTACCTGGGAGTGTTTCTATACAAACTCATGCACTTACTCTACCTACTAACTCCATTGTAACTAAAGATGTCATAGGTCTTCAAAAGAATATAACAGAGTTCATATGGGCTGAAAAGAGGTCAATGGTCATAAGCGATTATGAGTTTAGCACACCATCGCTCTTGTTATCATGTGTATATGTGTTTATATGTATGTATGTATGATGTGTTTATGGGTGGTGGGGTTTTTGTATGCATTTGGGGGGGTTGTATGTATTTGGGGTGGGATTTTTTTTTTAGTTTTGGGGTGGGAAGTTTTGTGGTATATATCTTGTGGGTGGGGGACGGAATGAGTAAGCATGGGGTAATTGATGGGGAGTGAGAGGGGTGGGAGTGAGGAAATAGGGGAGTAAGAGTAGAGAAGCAGGGAGGATAAATACATGCGGCGGCGGGAGTGAGATGGGGTGAGACAAGGGAGAAAATACATGGGAAGGGGGAGAAAAGAGAGGTGGGCTCGTGAGTGTGAAATGGGGATGGGGTGGGGGGCAAATACTGCCGACAACGGGGGGGGGGCTGGCTTAAAATGTTGATCCCGGCCCCTACGATTTCTAGTTTGGCGGCCCTGTGTGTTGTAGTGTCGTGCAGGTAGTGGCGGTGTGTGTGTTGTGTAGGTCAGTGGCCATGTGAGTGTCTGTCAGTCTGTGTGTGCAGTCATGGCTATGTGAGTAGGTCAGTGGCTTGTGTGACTGTGGCAGGTCAGAGAGAGAATAAGTGAGGAGAGGAATGGAGAGGGAAGGGAAGAGAATGGAGGAGGGACAAGCATGGGAGGGAAACAGAGAGAAGGGGTAGACATGGTCAAGGAGGAGATATGAGGAGAAGATGGTAGGGGGATAGAGAATGAGGGGGATCGTGATGAGAATAGAGGATGGAGAGAGCAGAGAATTGGAGGTGGAGTGTGAACGTCGAGAAATTAGGGGGGGGGAGGAGAATGGAGGTGTTGGGCGGGATGAAAGAATGGGGATGGGGGGGAAAATGGGGGGAAGAGGGTGGGAGGGAGCAGGATGGGGGGGCTGGGAAGGGAGATAGATTCGGGGAGGGGAATGGACGGAGACCATGTTGGGGTTGTATGGAAGGTGAGGGAGAGAGAATGTTGTTGGATGTGAGAGAGAAATTTTGGAGGGTGAGGATAAAGAGAAGGAGGGAAGGTAGAGAGCACGGGGGTGAGAAGGTAGAGGAGCGAATGGAAGAGGTAGAATGGAAATAATCAGCACCAATGGTGACACTAATAGATAAATATCATTATAACATTCTGATTTTTAGTAATGTCACTGTTGTATTACAAATTGTTTTATTGTCCCGGCCGCACGTAGGGGCTGGGGTCCTGTCTGTGTCACCCCGAGGCGAAGGGTGCTGCCTTGCACCCCTGCAGTGGAGGTGGACAGATGTGAGGGCTGGGGGCCGTTGTGTCACCCTGCAGTGGGGGACAGATGTGAGGGGCTGGGGGCCTTCTGTCACCTCTGCAGTGGAGGGACAATGAGGGGCTGGGGGTCCTGTCTGGTCACCCTGCAGTGGGAGGGACAGATGGTGAGGGCTGGGGTCGGTCCTGTCTGTGTCCCCCTGCAGTGGGGGGACAGATGTGAAGGGCTGGGGGTCCTGTCTGTGTCACCCTGCAGTAGGGAGGACGATGTAGGGGCTGGGGGTCCTGTGTGTCACCCTGCAGTGGGAGGACGATGTGAGGGGCTGGGGACCTGTTGTGTCACCACTGCAGTGGGAGGGACAAGATGTGAGGGGCTGGTGGGTCCTGTCTGTGTCTCCTGTTGCAGTGGGAGGGACAGATGTGGGGCTGGGGTCCTGTCTGTCCACCTGCAGTGGGAGGGACAGATGTGAGGGGCTGGGGGCCTGTCTGTGTCACCCTGCAGTGGGAGGACAGATGTGAGGGGCTGGGGGTCCTGTCTGTGTCACCCTGCAGTGGGAGGGACGATGTGAGGGCTGGGGGACCTGTCTGTGTAACCTGCATTGGGAGGTACGATGTAGGGGCTGGGGGACCTGTCTGTGTCACCCTGCAGTGGGAGGGACGATGTGAGGGCTGGGGGACCTGTCTGTGCCCCCTGCAGTGGGAGGGACAGGTGTGAGGGGCTGGTGGGTCCGTCTGTGTCCCCTGCAGTGGGAGGGACAGATGGTGAGGGGCTGGGGGGATCGTCTGTGTCACCCGTGCAGTGGGAGGGACAGATGTTTAGGGGCTGGGGGATCTGTCTGTGTCCCCCTGCAGTGGGAGGGACAATGTGAGTGTCTGTGTCTCTGTCTGTTCACCCTGCAGTGGGAGGACAGATGTGAGGGGCTGGGGGATCTGTCTGTGTACCTGCAGTGGGAGGGACACATGTGAGGGTCGTGTGTTCCTGTCTGTGTCACCTGCAGTGAGGGTCAGATGTGAGGGGCTGGGGTCCTGCTGTGTCACCTGCAGTGGGAGGGACACATGTGAGAGGGGGTGTCTGTCTGTGTCACCCTGCCAGTGGGAGGGGACAGAGTGAGGGGCTGGGGGTCCTATCTGTGTCACCCGCAGTGGGAGGGACAGATCTGAGGGGCTGGGGACCTGTCTGTGTCACCCTGCAGTGGGTGGGACAGTGTGAGGGGCTGGTGGGTCTTTCTGTGTCACCTGCAGTGGGTGGGACGATGAAGGGCTGGTGGTCCTTTCGTGTCCCCTGCAGTGGGAGGGACAGATGTGATGGGCTGGGGGGTCCTGTCTGTGTCCCCTGCAGTGGGAGGGACAGATGAGGGGCTGGGGTCTGTCTGGGTCCCATCTCCTTATTCACAAGGCTCAGCAACCGCTGCAAGGATCCCAGACTTTATTTATCCTGAGAGGAGTACTGGAATATGGATGAAAACTGCTTATGGATGTGACTAATATCTGTCATTAGAGAGAGACTCGTTATACTGAGGGTTTATTAGAAATGTTTCACTTTATATTATTATTATCTCACAATCACTGATATAAATCTGCGGATAGAAGAGTCACCGTGACTGCAGCCAGAGGCCCCGCCCCCTCCAGATTTCTTTCCCTCTATCCTCCTCCTCTACAGCTGCACGACTGATTGGTGCTGCCCGTGGACGTGCCCTTTCCTTTCTGGCAGTGTCTTGGGAGCTGTGGCCATGCACTTCCAATACTATCATGTTTACAGATAGATGAACAAGTCCCAGATATCACTAGCGTGAGGAAGGATAACCTTCCGTGCAGAGCTTTGGTAAATGCCTAATCGCCTCCTCCAAAGCTACATCACGATTGTCTGCAGCTTGTCACGCGATCTCTTCCTACAAAAAAGTCAGCTCTTCCAATAATATAGCTTTTAATCTATAAACTACAAATCCCAGAAGCTTGCGTTAAAGAAAAAGATCAGCCAATCGCACCCCTCCCAACACGTGGCTGCAGTAAAGGCTAATCAATTTGATCCACATCATGCACATTATATACACTCATCAGCTATTGTAATACACACTGCACACAGCTGTAACAAAACTGACCATACAGCAGGTTTGTAATACACAATGTGCACACACACTATGTACACACAGACTGACACAAACACTGCTATTGTAATACACAGGCACACACGTAACACACTGACACACACAGCTATTGAATAGTACACAGGCACACTGAACACTGACACACAGCTATTGTAATTACACAGGCCACACTTGAACACTGACACACAAGCAGCTTTGTAATACAGAGCACACACTGTAACACTGACATACCAGCTATTGTAATACACAGGCACACTGTAACACTGACATACACATCTATTGTAATACACAGGCACACTGACACACACAGCTATTGTATACACAGACAGACTGTAATACTGACATACACACCGCTATTGTAATACACAGGCCACACTGACCACAC
>WSYH01000385.1:180770-216565 GCA_036426205.1 Ascaphus truei
ATACACAGGCACACTGACACACACAGCTATTGTAATACACAGACACTATAATACTGACATACAGCAGGTATTGTAATACACAGGCACACTGTAACACTGACATACACAGCTATTGTAATACACAGGCACACACTGTAACACTGACACACACAGCTATTGTAATACACAGACACACACTGTAACGCTGACATACACAGCTATTGTAATACACAGGCACACTGTAACACTGACATACACAGCTATTGTAATACACAGGCACACTGACACACACAGCTTGTCAGCTATACACAGACACTGTAATACTGACATACAGCAGCTATTGTAATACACAGGCACACTGTAACACTGACACACACAGCTATTGTAATACACAGACACCCTGCAGTGGAGGACAGATGTGAGAGGTGGGGTGTCCGTCTGTGTCCCCTGCAGTGGGAGGGGGACAGATGTGAGGGGCTGGGGGTCCTGTCTGTTTCACTCTGCAGTGTGAGGGACACATGTGAGGGGCTGGGGGTCCTGTCTGGTCACCCTGCAGTGGGAGGGACAGATTGGGATGGGCTGGGGTCCTGTCTGTGTCCCCCTGCAGTGGGAGGGACAGATGTAGAGGCTGGGGGTCCGCTGTGTCACCCTGCAGAGGGAGGACAGTGAAGGGCTGGGGGTCCTGTGTGTCACCGCAGTGGAGGGGACAGATGTGAGGGGCTGGGGGACCTGTCTGTGTCACCCTGCAGTGGGAGGGACAGATGTGAGGGGCTGGGGCTGGGTCCTGTTGTGTCACCTTGCAGTGGGGGGACAGAGTGAGGGCCTGGGGGTCCTGTCTGTGTCCCCCTGCAGTGGGAGGGACAGATGTGAGGGGCTGGGGGTCCTGTCTGTGTCACCCTGCAGTGGGAGGGACAGATGTGAGGGGCTGGGGGTCCTGTCTGTGTCACCCTGCAGTGGGAGGGACAGATGTGAGGGGCTGGGGGACCTGTCTGTGTAAACCTGCATTGGGAGGTACAGATGTGAGGGGCTGGGGGACCTGTCTGTGTCACCCGCAGTGGGAGGGACGATGTGGGGGCTGGGGGACCTGTCTGTGTCCCCCTGAGGGGAGGGACAGGTGTGAGGGGCTGTGGGTCCTGTCTGTGTCTCCCTGCAGTGGGAGGGACAGATGTGAGGCTGGGGGGATCTGTCTGTGTCACCCGCAGTGGGAGGGACAGATGTGAGGGGCTGGGGATCTGTCGTGTGTCACCCTGCAGTGGGAGGGACAAAGTTGAGTGTCTGTGTGTCCTGCTGTGTCACCCTGCAGTGGGAGGACAGATGTGAGGGGCTGGGGATCTGTCTGTGTCACCCTGCAGTGGGAGGGACACATGTGAGGGCTGTGTGTCCTGTCTGTGTCACCTGCAGTGGAGGGTCAGATGTGAGGGGCTGGGGGTCCTGTCTGTGTCACCTGCATGGGAGGGACACATGTGAGAGGCGGGGTGTCTGTCTGTGTCACCCTGCAGTGGGAGGGACAGAGTGAGGGGCTGGGGGTCCTATCTGTGTCACCCTGCAGTGGGAGGGACAGATCTGAGGGGCTGGGGACCGTCTGTGTCACCGCAGTGGGTGGGACAGATGTGAGGGGCTGGTGGGACCTTTTCTGTGTCACCCTGCAGTGGGTGGGACAGATGTGAAGGGCTGGTGGTCCTTTCTGTGTCCCCCTGCAGTGGGAGGGACAGATGTGATGGCTGGGGGGTCTGTCTGTGTCCCCTGCAGTGGGAGGGACAGTGAGGGGCTTGGGGTCCTGTCTGGGTCCCATCTCCTTATTCACAAGGCTCAGCAACCGCTGCAAGGATCCAGCTTTATTATCCCTGAGAGAGAGTTACTGGAATATGGATGGAAACTGCTTATGGATGTGACTAATATCTGTCATTAGAGAGAGACTCGTTATACTGAGGGTTATTAGAAATGTTTCACTTTATATTATTATTTATCTCACAATCACTGATATAAATCTGCAGGATATGAAGATCACGTGACTGCAGCCAGAGGCCCCGCCCCCTCTCCAGATTCTTCCTTCCCTCTATATCCTCCTCCTCTACAGCTGCACGCTGATTGGTGCTGCCCGTGACGTGCCCTTCCTTTCTGGCAGTGTCTCTGGGAGCTGTGGTCCTGCACTTCCAATACTATCATGTTTACAGATAGATGAAAACAAGTCAGATATCACTGCGTTAGAGGAAGGATAAAACATTCCGTGCAGAGTTTTGGTAAATGCTCTATCGCCTCCTCCAAAGCTAAATACGATTGTCTGCAGCTTGTCACGCGATCTCTTCCTACAAAAAAGTCAGCTCTTCCAATAATATAGCTTTTACATCTATAAACTACAAATCCCAGAAGCATTGCGTTAAAGAAAAAGATCAGCCAATCGCACCCCTCCCACATGGCTGCAGTAAGGTAACAATTGATCTCACATCATTCACATATACACCACAGCTATGTAATACACAGGCACACACTGTAACACTGACATACAGCAGGTATTGTAATCACAGGCACACACGTACACCTGACACACAGCTATTGTAAACACAGGCACACACGTAACACTGACACACACAGCTATTGTAATACACAGGCACACTGTAACACTGACACACAGCTATGTAATACACAGGCACAACTGTAACACTGACACACAAGCTATTGTATACAGAGACACACTGTAACACTGACATACACAGCTATTGTAATACAAGCCACTGTAACACTGACATACACAGCTATGTAATACACAGGCACAATGACCACACACAGCTATTGTAATACACAGACACTGTAATACTGACATTACACAGCTATTGTAATACACAGGCACACTGACAACACACAGCTATTGAATACACAGACACTATAATACTGACATAAAGCAGGTATTGTAATACACAGGCACACTGATACACTGACATACACAGCTATTGTAATACACAGCACACACTGTAACACTGACACACACAGCTATGTAATACACAGACACACACTGTAACAGGCTGACATACACAGCTATTGTAATACACAGGCACACTGAACACTGACATACACAGCTATTGTAATACACAGGCACACTGACACACACAGCTATTGTAATACACAGACACTTAATACTGACATACAGCAGCTATTGTAATACACAGGCACCTGTAACACTGACACACAAGCTATTGAATACACAGAACTGTAATACTGACATACAGCAGCTATGAGTAATTACAACAGGGACCACNNNNGGCACACTGTAACACTGACACACACAGCTATTGTAATACACAGACACACTGTAACACTGACATACACAGCTATTGTAATACACAGACACACTGTAACACTGACATACAGCAGCTATTGTAATACACAGACACTGTAACACTGACACACAGCTATTGTAATACACAGACACACTGTAACTGACATACAGCAGCTATTGTAACACAGACACACTGTAACACTGACACACATAGCTATTGTAATACACAGACACACTAACACTGACATACAGCAGCTATTGTAATACACAGACACTGTAACACTGACACACACAGCTATTGTAATACACAGACACAGTGTAACACTGACATACAGCGGCTATTGTAATACACAGACACACTGTAACACATAATATACAGCAGCTATTGTAATATACACACACTGTAACACTGAAATACAGCAGCTATTGTAATACATAGTGTAAGAGATGTGTGCAGAGGTATGCAATGAAATTAAAATAAGGCTTTATTGTGCCTGTTCCTTTAAACACTGCAAACACAAACATAAAAGAAAATCCTACTCCACTTTAGAGAAATCACTACACATTTTACTCCAGCCCTATCTAACTGGGGGCAGTGGATATTCACAGTTGAGTGCAAATAGCCGCACGGCTATTCGCACTCAGTAGAAAAAAAAAATAAACATCCCAGCCAGGAATCGAACCCTGGTCCACTCTGCTAATGGCCTGGAGCATTACCACTGAGCTATAAGACTTTCTGATGCTTTGTAGTGAATAAAGGCATAGAAACCTACTGACATTACAGTGTTCATAGCCGCACGGCTATTCGCACTCAGTAGGAAATAAAATGGAAAAAAAAGACAGAACACTCCCCTATTGACATTCTATACCCCCTGCATCTGTAATCAGCGCGGCTTTAGGCCGAGTCCCCAGTCAGCACTGTGGCACGCGCCCGGCGGGGGGGCGGCGCATGCACAGCACTAGACCGCGATCTGCGGTCTGAGGGGAGAGAGAACATTTGCGACGGGAGGGGCGTGGTGGTAGGTTTGCGGGGGCGTGGCTATGACGTCCTGCGGCTGGTTGGTCCTCATTGGCTGAGCCTCCTTCGCAAATGCCAATCTCAAACTCACCGCTGAGGAAAGGTGCGCGACAAGGTAGGGACTGGGACCGGAGGAACTGGGTGGGCGGGGCTTGATCGCACAGGCGTGCGCTGTAGTAGTTAGTGGGACTTCAGCCTTAGGAGTTGCTTCCGCATGCGTGCGGAGGCGTGTGGAAATGCAGGCGACAGACAAGTTTAAATATACGCGCTGAGGGGAGCAGAGGAGCGGTCATGTGACAGCAAACATCCAATGGGGATGAGGGACTAGCCCCACCTCCGCCACACCTTCAACCCGCCTCCAAAGCGCGCTCAGTGCCTCACCTGTCAGGCCACATAAAAGCACCAGCTTCTGCAGGCGAGGCAGAGCAGGAGCGCGGCCCGAGGCACCATGCCCGAGTCCTTAGGCCTCGGGCATGGTCATCGCTTAGGCGCTGACCCGTGCTGAGGCGCGCTGCTGCTCGACACTGAGCCCCTGCAGCCGCAATGAGAGCGGCTTTAGCAGGGGCTCGCGCATGCTTCCGCACGCCTGCGGAAGCGTGTCTTAAGAAATCTTTAGTTTCTTAGCTTGCTGGAGCGCAGGGCCGGTCACGTGAGCGGTTTGCCCAATGAGGCCCGCCCCCTGGACGGCGCGATTTCTAAGGCCATTAAAAGCACCCGCTTTCAACTTAACTGAGTGCGAATAGCCGCGCTGCTATGAACACTGTAATGTCATTAGGCTTCTATGCCTTTATTCACTACAAAAGCATCAGAAAGTCTTATAGCTCAGTGGTTATGCTCCAGGCCATTAACAGAGTGGACCAGGGTTTGATTCCTGGCTGGGATGTTTATTTGTTTTCCATTTTATTTCCTACTGAGTGCGAATAGCCGTGCGGCTATTTGCACTCAACTGTGAATAGCCGTGCCCTAACTGGGTGGGTAATTAAGATGCTTACCACCCCCAACTTTTTTTTTATATACATTTATACATACACACTTTCTTTTTGGACTGTTGGGTGATGTGTCTTGATCTCCTCTTCTCCCTCTACCACTTGCCCCCTTGACCCCATTCCCTCCCATCTCCTAATACCTCTTGCTCCTACTATAATCCCTAGGCGCACACACATTTTTAACTCCTCCCTCTACTCTGGTACCTTTCCATCCTCCTTCAAGCATGCAACAGTTCTACCATTACTCAAAAACAGCAAGCTTGACCCTACCTGTCTTTCTAACTATCAACCTGTCTCCCTCCTGCCTTTTGCCTCTAAACTCCTTGAACGTCTTGTATTCTCTAGCTTGCTCCATTTTCTCAACACCTATTCTCTCCTAGACCCTCTACAATCTGGCTTCCGCACTGCTCACTCAACTGAAACAGCCCTCACTAAATAACTAATGACCTCCTTGCTGCCAAAGACAGAGGTCATTACACTCTGCTCATATTACTCTAACTCTCTGTAGCATTTGACACGTGGACCACCCTCTTCTCCTTCACATTCTCCATACTCTTGATATTCGAAACAAAGCTGTATCCTGGATCTCCACTTACCTTTCCCATTGTAACTTTAGTGTCTCTTTTGCTAACACATCCTCCTCTATCGATCTCTATGTGGAGGTACCCCAGGGCTCTGTCCTGGGACCTCTTCTCTTTTCTCTGTACACACTTTCTCTAGGTGACCTAGACCTCTATGCTGACGACACATGTATTTTTCAACCCCTGACCTTACACCTGCTGTACAAACCAAAGTTTCTGAATGTCTCTCTGCTATATCATCCTGGATGGCCCTTGCCGCCTTAAACTTAACATTGCAAAAACAGAACTCCTCATACTTCCTCCCAAACCTGCCCTACTACCTCCTTCCACATTACTGTTGAAAGTACGATCATTCACCCAGAAGCCCAAGCACGCTGCCTAGGGTCACACTCGACTCCTCTCTCACATTCAGAACGTTTCTAAAACCTGTCACTTTTTCCTCAGCAATATGACAAACAACCTTTCCTCTGTTGCTCGACTGCTAAAACTCTGACTCAGGCCCTCATTCTCTCCCGTCTTGATTACTGTAACCTCCTGCTGTCCGGCCTCCCTGCCTCTCACCTGTCTCCCCTACAATCTATCCTAAACGCTGCTGCCAGAATCACTCTACTCTTTCCTAAATCTGTCCCAGCATCTCCCTTGCTGAAATCACTCTCCTTTCTTCCGATCAAATCTCGCATCTCACACTCAATCCTTCTTCTCACTTTTAAAGCTTTACACTCTTCGGCCCCTCCTTACAGCTCATCCCTAATTTCTCGCTAACCCTTTTGTTGTATCTAATGCCCTCTCCCGCCTTAAAACTTTCTCACTGACTGCCTCGCACCTCTGAAATGCCCTTCCCCTCAATACCCGACTAGCACCCTCTCTATCCACCTTTAAGACACACCTTAAGACACACTTGCTTAAAGAAGCATATGAGTAGCACCGTGGCTAATACGATACACATGATACTTCAAACTTGGCCCCCTGCAAACGCACTTGCCAGAATTCCCTCCTACTGTCTCTGTATGTTCTCCCTACCTACCAATTAGATTGTAAGCTCCTCGGAGCAGGGACTCCTCTTACTTAATGTTACTTTTATGTCTGAAGCACTTATTTCCATGACCTGTTATTTATATTATTTGTATGATTATCGCGTATTACTACTGTTAAGCGCTATGTACATTAATGGTGCTATATAAATAAAGACATACAATATCTATCTATCTATCTCACCAAACAGTCCAAACAGAAAGTCTCTTATCTTATCAGGGGTTTCTGTAGGGGAAAACCTCTCTGTTCTCATGGGTCAGCATGCTTGTACATTATGGCACTCTCTGTGTCCATGTATAGCAAATGCAATCAAGACCCTATTTTCCTTAGGTCAGCCCATTGTGGGCTAAGGACATCTCTGCTGTCTTTCTTTTCCTTGGTCAGCTCCCTTGTGAGCTAAGTAATCTCCCTCCTGTTGAAAACAGGAGGCTTTTCTAAGAGACTTAATTGGTCAGGTGTAGTCTGGTTAATTGCCTTCTGCACTTAACCAGATCCCTGCTAGATTTTAGAGCGAGTTTCTTCAAAAGGGATAATTCCCTGTTACATACCTCACCTGTTTGTGGGAAGCCCGGGCTTACCACGGCTGAAGCCCATCCTTCCACTCTCACTCGAGATATCTCTGTGCCTCGAATGAGAGTGGATGGACGAAGAGAACCCTCAGTCTAACGGAGATTGGAGTCCTTTCTCCAGGTTATTAGTGTCTCCTCCAGAAGGTGCTTGAGGTCAGCACTCCTGAGTCGCTCGAGGAGGACATTTTACAAGTACGGTCTTTCTACTAAACGCGTGGTCATGTGATTTCCCCTGGGTTGGGCGATCTTCTCTTTGTAGGCAGACAGTATGGCGACAGTCGCAGAGCGTTTACGCAAATAGCTTTCTTGCGCCATCTTTTCCATGGACTCCAATTTATCTCGAAATGTCCATTCCTTGTAACCATTGCTCAGGTCTTGCAAAGCCTTTTTATCAGCATACTTTTGAATTCTGTCTCATGTCCAGAATTAATTTCTACTATCCTAGACTTGTGCCATTTTATGGTATCACTTAAAGAGTATTCAAGAATAGCTATTTGAGTTTTCAGCTCTTGAAGCTGTCCTTCTGCACTATTTTTTTTCCACTCAATGCTGTTGTCAGTTCATACTTTGGAATGGAGTTGAAATTCCACATCCATTTCCAGAGAATGTCTTATCTTTCCAGCTTCAACAGATAAGGATTCTTCTGTTTTTGATTCTGCACTCATACCTTTGTTTGTTGCCTCTAGGACAGCTGAAGGTTTAGCTAGTGCCTGTTTAAGTGGTTCAAACTTTGTAAACTCGTTTTGCAGTAGAGCGGTGTGACGGTAGGGGTTACTTGCATCACAAAACTAGGATGAAGCCCATCTAGCTACCCCTAAATCCATGTAACTTGGCCACCTATGTAAGGCGTATTTCATCCAAATGTATTTAATAGATGGGGGAGAACAGGGAATGTATAATGCACTATGTATGTGAGAATGTATTCCAAAGCACATTATTCCCTGTTAATGCAATCCCCAAGTCTAGTTGAGCAAGCAATATGAGGTAAAGTGTTTTGTGATCTATGTATAAGCACTGTGATGTAATTTGGGAGTCAGCCCTGTAAAGTGTTAATTGGATTATGTGACTGTATGGACGAATTTCTAAGATAGCAGACTTGTAATGTGATTTGCATGTGAGATACATTTGTATGGAGGGGACTCTGATTTAATCAGCTCAGGTTCCTGCAGATAAATGTGTATTGAGACAATGGTTGGGAGCCTGGAGGTGTTACAGACATTTGGTGAGTGTGAAAGAGTGGATAATCAGGTTTGCTCTGATTGGCCAGCAACCCCTCCCATGTAATGGATAGCCGTCGCATCCACTATAAGCGCCGACGATGGCGACAATGCATTTATTTTGACACGACATCGTGTCGCTGTCGCCGGCACTATAAGCGCAGCCTAAGATGTGGGCCCACAAGGCAACCTCTAGTGAGAGCTTAGTCTAGACCTACATTGTACAGAGATACAGAGACTCACAATGATCCAGTACATGGAGGGTTTATATTATTTGGGTCACTGGCACAGTAACCTTGTTACAAATACATTTGATACTTTTTGATACTTTCTCCACTTGTCTCTGCATACAGACGGTTGCAATTTAGCAACACGGTGGGTTCATGATCCACAATCTAGCAACAACTATAGGAGTCTGCTGCAGTATTTCAGTCACATGTAAATATGCAAGGTGTGTTTTACATGCATCACTGCTGGGTTTATTTGAATCCATCTACATTATGTGAGATATAACAACCTCAAATATATCTCTGTAGTCACCTTCACCATATTGACAACTGTGCTAATCATCACATCAAGGTGGGGATTAATAAGAAGATTTGTAGGCCCTGTTTATATACTTGATACTATATCCATTTGAATTGTCCTAGGGGATTAACCCCATATTATTTTAACACAGAGCTGTTGTATTAAAGCGTCACTTAGGTTTTCACAATACGTTATCTATGCTTTAGCATTAAATCTTTATTATTTTATCTTTATGACAGGCACACAGAAACACGCGTGGCACAATAGAACAGGTACACATACACACACCACAGGAGAACATATGTACAAAGTACAGGCAGACAAAGACTCGCACAGAACAGACAGACAGACACACCACAGGAGAATAGATACATACACTGTGGCGGTGAAGGGTTAACCAGGCAAATAATAAAGGTATTATGCCTGGCTAGTTAACCCTAAACCTTGTTTTGACTGAAGGGGTTAAACTGTATGGTCACCATAATGCCCTGTTTTCCCCTACACTATCTTTATTGTCCCTGTTTTGCAGCCCCAGAAGTTAGCTGCAGTAGTATAAATGAATGTGAAATGTGCAAACTGTATTCGCGACACAAGAGGGAGCTTCTAGCAGTTTGCAAGCGCTAATTGCGTAAGTGTGCCTGCGAGTAAGTGGCTGTATTGAAGATGGGTATTCGTTGAAACCGCAAAGTCAATTGAATAAGTGGTCTGCGGTCTAGCTGAAGTACATGAATGCTACATGGTATCCAGCCATCTTGTTATCCACTTAAATTGAATTTGAGAAGTGTGTCTGCGGTTACCGATCAAAGCCAGCATGGATACATTGTATGCCGACTTGTAACCCAGAATGATTATAGGTCAAACCGCAATCCACATCAGAGCCCATTCAATGAAGTGGCTAACTTGCGCTAGGAAAGAGCTAGCACTCTAATTTTTGTAGTGCAGCTAGTTAACAAAGTACCATGAACATACATATGAGTTTTATATTTGTTGCACATACAGAACATACATATAAAAATAAACTGTATTTCAATGGTGTTTTAAATGTACAGACAGGAACCCTTTCCTGTCAACCCGGCAGTGAATCCATTAACATGCCCATATTTTATGGATGAATGAGCTGAGGGATTTTTCATCTCCGTACTTCAAAGGGCACCCTGCTAAATTGGTGCCCCAGTGTCTAAAGAAGTCCAGAGTTGAAAAGCCTCAGAGACCCTAGGTGTTAGGGTGACCGGATTATTTTCAAGTATCAGATACCGGCGCGAAGTATGGGTACTTCACACTTTGTAGCCAAACCCCAGACTTACTGCCGCCAGGTAAGAGGTTGGCCCGGTATGCTAAGCAGCTTAGGTGTCAGGTTGACGCATGCTCTTAGCAGACCGGGAAGCAACTCCTGGCAAGTCGGGGATATGTGGGAAAAATTGTTCCACGGTAGGATTGGCTGGATATGTTAAAGATAGGATCCTTAACCCTATAAACATGCCTGCAGCCCAATCCTAGTGAGATTCACCTAAGATCAACCAAGAAACGTCCAAGTTCCAGCGTCAGCGGTTCCGGAGTGTGAGGGGTTAACTACATCGTAACAAAGAATTGCACCCCTCTTCCAGAATTCATTTGACCTGGAGATTCCCGAATGAATCCTGTAAGGACTTTACGAAATTATTCCTTTCGGCGGAGATATAGGGGTGGAAAGTTGCGCCCCTAGCCAAGGATTGTCGCACGGCTCAAATCGCGCACGCACTTGCATGCGTCTAGGGGTGCCCAGAGACTTTGTTGCTAAGTCATTCATTCTGTGGACATTTGATTTCGTTTCCCCATCCCAGTAAGTGTTTTATCCAGTGTAATTGTGAAGATTGTGTGTTTGTCTTAAAAGGAAATAAATTACAATTTATTTTGCCCTCCTTGTTGTGCTCAATCCAGAATCCTGGTATTAATGTGTTGGTAAGACCTGGTCTACCGTGACACACACCAAACACACACACACCAGACACAAACACACACCTGTGCCACAGCAGGGTGACAGGCAGAAATACTTCCACCAGTCCCTCACATGTGGCCTTTCCACTGCAGGGTGACACAGAAAGTACCCCCAGCTGCTCACATCTCTCCCTAACACTGCAGTGTGACACAAGCAGGACCCCCAGCCCCTCACACCTGTCCCTCCCACTGCAGGGTGACACAGACAGGACCCCCAGCCCCTCACATCTGTCCCTCCCACTGCAGGGTGACAGACAGGACCCCCAGTCTCCAACATCTGTTTCTCCCACTGCACAGTAACAAAGATAAGACCCCCAGCCCCCTCACATCTGTCCCTCCCACTGCAGGGTGACAGACAGAACCCCCAGCCCCACACATGTGTCCCTCCCACTACAGGGTGACACAGACAGGACCTCCAGCCCCTTACATCTGTCCCTCCCACTGCAGGGTGACACAGACAGGACCTCCAGCCCCTCACATCTGTCCCTCCCACTGTAGGGTGACACAAACAGGAGAGATACTAATTTCATTCATTTCATTTTATTCTTTTCTGCCACTGCAGGGTCACATATACACCCCTCTCTCTCTCTCTCCCCATAACCTCAGCTCACTGGGTAAGAGGAGGTTTTCTGTTATTCTAATAGAGATGTCAGTCATGTTTGGATCCAGCAAACAGGAGCTCAAGTTACACTTTGTGTTTTTGTTGTGAGGTTTATGTCAGGAACAAGAAACAAGTTACAGAGCCGGAAACAGAGGCTCATCTCTGTCACTCAGGACGGGAGATTTTAGAGCAGAGGTTCCCAACCTTTTTTCTCTCGACGCCCCCTATTCATAATGCTCAGTTGCCGAAGCCCTTAAAACAGTGAGGACAGACAGGCGTCCACGGAACAGACAAACACATGAATGCTCCACGGGACAGACAGACTCGCGCAGGCATATCATGGGACAGACAGACGCTTGCAGGCACATCGTGGGAAGACAGACACACGCACCACATGACAGACAGAAACACGCGTGGCACAGTAGAACTGGTACACATACACACACACAAAACAGGAAAACAGATGTACAAAGTACAGGCAGACATAGACACACACCTGTCCCACTTCAGGGTGATGGACAGAAATACCTCCAAACCCTCACATCTGTCCTTCCCACTGAAAGATGACACATACAGGAGGGACACACATTTCATTTACCCTTTTCAGTCACTGCAGGGTCACATGCACATCCCTTTCAACCCCCCCTCCCCCCTCCATGTGCAGGAAGGTATTACTGTGAAGAACAAGTACAATATATATCAGTAACAGCAGAGGAAGTGGAAACACTTCCACAAGAACCAGAACCCATTCTTGCACCATCTGATGATGAACAAGGACAAGAAGCAGATGACTGAGAGGATCTTGGATCACACCCTGGAGATTATCTACCTGCTGACTGGAGAGGTGAGGGCTGCTGGAGAAAGTTATGACACCCCTCTTATCTCCCTCACTACAACAGGGACCTGCAGAGCGTTAATATCTGAGGAACATGAGAAGCAATATCCAGGGACACATGTAATTAGAGAAAGCAAGAACCCAAGGGCAGGCAAGATGTTTGGTCATATAGATATAGGATAAAGTATCTGTTGTCTTAATTTAGCATAGGTTGAACTTGATGGACGTATGTCTTTTTTCAACATCATCTACTAGGTAACAATATGGAGAGCCCAGGAACACATAAGGACACGATTAGGCAGCAGGAGAGCACAGGGTCAGATAGGGTCAGAGAAAGATGTAGTTTGGCAGAGGGGATTGACCCAGTGATAGAATGTATTTGGATCCAGGAAGGGACAGGCAGAGAGAGAGAGAGATATGTCTTAGCAGATCTGCAACCCCGCCTTTCACCATTATCACTTCCACTGCAGGACATGCAAATGAGCATACAGTAATATTTCCATTTGCTTTGCTGTGGAGGGTTTTTGTCACTTTTTTTACCCACCGTAACTTAACTGTGTGTGTATTATTATATTCACATTTTAATGTGATGTTTGTACAATCCATGATATTTGTGCTCAGGGGAGTAAGTGAGTTTGGTGCAGAAATGTCAGTGATACAATAGACAGAATTGGTGGGGAGGGCACTGAATAGATTGAGTATAGAGCTGTTAACAAGAGACGTGTCCCTCTTACTGCAAAGCAACAAACCTGCAGGAACATGAGACATATCAACTGTCGTCTCTTGCTCTGCACAGTGATATTTATTACTGTCTCTCTCAATATGTAGGATTATACTGTTGTGAAGAAGCACGGTGAGCATGTCACAGACAGCAGCAGTCCCTGTGTGCCACAAATATTCTGCAGGACCCAGAGACCCATCATGGAGAATCCAACTAACTCCCTGATACATGAGAGAAACAATGACAAGAAGCTGATGTCTGAGAAGATCCTGGAACACACCAACATCATCATTCACCTGCTGACTGGAGAGGTGAGGGCTGCTGGGCAGCGTTAGATATTACCCCCTTTCTGTCTTCATTCAGCCTTTTCTTGAACAAACTTTGTTCTATGTATCTGTATTTCCCTCTCTGCCTTGCTCACCTCAATTTCCATAAGGAAAAGATTCTTACAGGATCAATTATTATATCTGGATACTGAGTGGGGAATTGTAACGGTCGTGCTCACCACAAACCTGGACCGGACCGCGAGGCTGAGGTGGGGATGGGTATACACCGACCTTAAACCATGTAGCCGAGTCTGGATTGCGTAGTCCATAGTCGTGCGTAGCCAAGTCAGGGTTGGAGAAGGCAGGGTAATCCGTAGGCAATCTGGGGTCAAGACAGGCGGCACAGAAGCGGTGGTCGTGGTCACAAGCTGGGGTCGGCATCATACATCGTGATGAAGGCCTCTGGATGGGGGACAGGAACAGGTCGTAGAGAAGACCACTGGGAACAGGGGATGCAGATAGGCCACAGAAACACTGAGGGCTTCAGTGTAGCCACTTCAGTGAAGTGTTTCTGCACAATGAAGGCTTAGTCTGTCAGGGACAGGAAGCTTTAGCACAGTGGCTACAGCAAAGGAACGTCATTTAGATGCAGAAGGATAACAAAAGTTTCAAGGCAGGACAAGAAGGCCAAGCAGAGGTGCTTGTGGCAAGCACAGTTACATGGAAGAAGACCTATGCTCTGCCACTTCCTGGGGGAAGGGCTGACTCTAAATAGCATGGGAAACCAATAGGGACAGAGCTGCATAAAAGGCAGCATCAAGCAGACTGCAGTGTATTCCAAGAGCAGGTGATTCTTATTGCCCAGTACAGGGAGGGTTTTGCCCGGAAGCTCTATAGGGTGAGTTACAGCCAAAGCCATGACCGGAACCCTTACAGGAATTCTCTCTGTTTCAGGTACGTTTAAAGTGTGATGATGTTGCTGTGTATTTCTCCATGGAGGAGTGGGAGTATTTAGAAGGACACAAGGAACATTACAAGGACGTGATGATGGAGAACCTCAGTTCACTGGGTAAGAGGAGATTTCCTGTTATTCTAATATAGATGTCAGTCATGTTTGAATCCAGCAAAGAGGAGCTCAAGTGTTTTTGTTGTGAGGTTTATGTCAGGAACAAGAAACAAGTTACAGAGCCGGAAACAGATGTTCATCTCTGTCACTCAGGGCGGGATATTTTAGAGCAGAGGATCCCAACCCTTTTTCTCCCGACGCCCCCTATTTATAATGCTTAGTTGCCGAAGCCCTTAAATTAGTGTGGACAGACAGGCGTCCAAGGAACAGACAAACACATGAACAATTCACGGGACATACAGACTTGCGCAGGATATAAGGGAACAGACAGACACGCACTACATGACAGACAGAAACACGTGCGGCACAGTAGGACCGGTACATACACACACACACAAAAGGAAAACAGAAGTACAAAGTACAGGCAGACATAGACACACACCTGTCCCACTTCAGGGAGACAGACAGAAATACCTCCAAACCCTCACATCTGTATATATCACATATACATCCTTTTCTCTCCCCTCCCCCCCCCAACCCCCCTGCATGTGTAGGAAGATTATTACTGTGAAGGAAGTACAATATATATCAGTAACTGCAGAGGTCACCACGCGGTGAAACACTTCCACAGGAACCAGAGCCCATTCGTAGTGCATCTGAATAACTCACTGATTATGGACAAGAAGCATAAAGGCTTAGCGTGCATACTCCATGATTTCTTACCCCCACAGACACACGGAGACCACACAGTTTTGTGAAAGTAAAATAAGGTCACAGCTTTAGTTTTTTAAATAACATTTGACAATTAAACTGTCTGCCAGCCCACTAGTTCCCCGCGTCCTGCTGGGAATGATCCACGCCTATTCCCCCCTTTGGGCTGCCTGGGTGTAGAGGGAGAGGGGGATTGGCCTGGTATTAAAGGGGTTGCACCCGATATGGCCAACCCCTGACCTCACCAGGGAGGCAAGGGGTTAACTGGACTGCGGTCCAGGAGTGGTCTTTACCTTGCTGCAGCATCCAAATGTGTGCTCCCCTGTTATAATGTGTTACCACCATGTCAGTGAATGCACCACACACACACTGGGATCCATCCGGGAGGAGAATGGTTAATAGTTAGAAAGTGATTATAGCCCTTTGTTCCACGTTCCCGTCTTTTCAGGCTCCATTTTGCAGTGTCCCATGGTCGCCATTGCAGCTCCATTCATCCCAATGGTGGGTCTGGCGGTTTTGGCTCGTTTCCATCGAAGACCACCAGGTGGCGTCCGAGAAGAGGAGCGGCGGTTTCCCATTGTAAGTCAATGGAGCCATTGACTTCAATGGGGATTCCTCGACGCCGACCTCCAGGAACGGGTTGGCAGCCATCCAAACCGCAAAACCGCAAAAGCGAATACAATGTCTGAAAAAGAGCTTTCATTACTATTAGGTCAAGGTCAACGACAATTGGCGTGGGAATCCTAAGTTCTAGGGCACCCAGAAATAAAATTCTTTTTGCCCCTAGCTCTTAGGCAACCCCCCACTCGACAACCATCGGGTCCAAGAATCCAGGACCCCCTGATCAAAGGTTCAGCCACCCTAGCTGTATACATTAGGGCGGAGAAATGCAGGGCTTGAGTAGTTTGTAAGTGCCATAACGCACACCTACAAACAAAGAGTTTCCTGACCAGATCCCCCATCTGGTAGACAGGCCGGCGCCCTGACTTTGGTATGGGGCTACAGAAATGAGACCGCCAGGGCCCCCAGTACGCATGTGCCAACTAGCCGGGGGGGCATGGGGTATCAATGTTCCCACGTTAGAGATTGGGTGCAGGTAATTGTTCTCCAATAGCCTGCACTCAATGATAGGTATAGGACTGAAATTATATATAAAGTGGTGTCAGCCTATATCCTTTGTCTTCATTTTTACCAACTGATTGATGTCTGATTGCTGTTGAATTGCTAATCGAGTTTCCTGATTACTTCTTCATACCAACCCCCTAAGTAAGTGTTATATTCTTGTCTGTTATTTGTATTATCTGCTGTGTTCACCTATCTAAGGAATAAATTCTCTTTATTATATCTAAGCTGTGTTCAGTTCAACCCAGTTATTTGGTGTATATTATATCCTATCACAAGTTCCCGTGACAGGCATATAATAAACTAGTGGCAGCGGCGGGATTGAACTGAACCTGTATTACAGTTTACTGCGGGACTCTGTAATACAGTTGGAACTCGAGGTGTACAGCATGTAACACGAGTTATAACACCACCTCAATGTTCCGGCTCATCTAACGTCCGGACTCAGCTACGGGAAAAGTGCCGAGAATACGGACTGGCCACGGAGGGCCAGGGTGTCGAGCAGATAGAGGAGGCGATCACAGATCACGAAGCCCAGCTTGCAGAGCCCCAGGGTACGGCTCAGCTCGCCATCGTGCAACCGCCCGGAGAGCAGGGAAGGGACCCAGCGCCGGGGCGGCAGAATCCAGAGGAGGGAGCGGGAGCACCTCCAGGGAGCAGTGCAGCAGGAGGGGTATTGGTCGCTGCGGCTACCAGTCCGTTCACCCCTGAAATGCTGGCACTGATTACTGCGTGGGGTGACAGGGACACCGGAGGAGCGGCTGCAGTTCATTAAAATGGCAGTGAACCGACCCGCTTATTGCCCCCCTGCCCACCACGACCGAGATTCGGGTCGCGCGATTTGACCCCTTGCTGTCCGGCTTGGCTAAGCAGACCATAATGCGCTTCCAGAGGAGTATGCTGATGACTGTGATCATTTAAAATAGCTATTATTATTCCAATACGGTCTCACCCCTGAAGCCTAGCGGGGCAAATTACGACTGGAAGAGAGACAGCCCCTGGAGTCCTATGTGACTTACGTGGCCCGCATGGCCTTGTATGGGCTCAGATGGGTGGAGGGCTATGGGGTAAAGACTTACCAACTCCTGCTGGATCTGATTTTCCAGGAGCAGCTCATGCAGCAGTGTCCACCGGCGGTGAGGGCTTGGGTGTACGACAAAAAGCAAAAAACTTACCAGGAGGCGGAGAGGCTTACAGATGATTATGTCTCCAGCTGGGCACTGATGCCCGCCAAGGCAGCAGCCAAAGCGGCGGCGGCGGCGGCCACGGCCAAAAAGACTGGCAGTACTCCCCAATGGACTCAGAAGCCGCCTGCGGGCAGCAGTCCACCGAAGTCGGGAGAGCTCCGGCATGAACACCGGTGCTACAACTGCAACCGTACTGGTCACATCCGACCAGATTATCCGGAACCCCTGCGTTCCGGCGGACCCCATCGGGGGCAACGCACCCCAGCTGCGAAGCCGGTACCCTGCGTGCGGGTGGCTTCCACCAAAGATTCCGGACCAGTCATGGAAACAACTCCCAGAGAGACGTCCCATGCAAGGCCAGTCCCGGTTTCTTCAGTGCCTACAGCCAGGAGCAGAGGACATCCCAGCACAGCCCTACAGCAGATGGATGGCCGGAGCAGACACCTCACCCCGGTCACAGTCGGTGACCGGCAAGCAATCGGCTTGATGGATACAGGTGCTGCGGTAACCCTGGTCCGACCTGATATGGTCCGGCCAGAGGAATTGCTCCCAGGACCTGGGATGCAGATCACTGTGGCAGACGGAGAGCCACGTTTCCTGCAAATTGCCAGGATCTTTTTGGATTGGGGGGAGGGACAGGGTGTGCGGGAGGTGGGGGTTTTGCCCGGTTTGGATACAGAGGTTCTCCTTGGCAACGATCTGGGACCGATGACCTGCACCTATGATCGGGTACCCAGACCCCCTGCCTTTGGGACCAACGTTAGCGGAGGGCACCGAGGAGCTCGGGGAGGTAAGCCAGGATCAGTTGCAACTACAGACTGACTTACTGTTCCCCCTCACCGCATCCCATTCCCCTGATATAGACGTGACTGGGGGGTGGCCAGAATTAGGAGCCCAGTTTAGGGAGGCAGTGAAAACAGACCCCAGTCTGTCCGGCATGAGACTTCGGGCGTTCGAGTCTCAGGCAGGGGAGGGCACTGAGCATTGCCTATGGCACCGGGGACTTCTGTACAGAGAAGGGAGGATCCTGGGGATATAGGAGGGATTGACCGGTAAGCGACAGCTAGTAGTACCCCAGGGGTACCGACAGCAACTGTTACGGGTAGCTCACTCTATTCCGTTAGCGGGACATCAGGGGGTCTACAGAACGCGAGCCCGGTTATTACAGCGTTACTACTGGCCGGGGGCATCCCGGGATGTGGGCACTTTTTGCCGCTCCTGTGATGCCTGCCAGCGGGTAGGTAAGGTGGGCGACCGTGTGAAGGCACCCCTGAACCCACTACCGGTAATAGGGGAACCCTTCCAGAAGGTAGCGATTGACCTGGTAGGATCCCTTATGATTCCTAGCAGGTCAGGTAATCGCTACATCCTCACGGTGGCGGATTTTGCCACCCGGTACCCTGAGGCGGTAGCGCTTGGCACCATAGATGCCAAGACAGTAGCAGCAGCGTTGCTGAACATTTTTGCTAGGGTAGGTTTCCCTAGTGAGATCCTAACCATTCAAGGGTCGCAGTTCATGAGTGAACTGTTACAGTGTCTCTGGGATCCATGCGGTGTACGGCACCGGCGCACTACCCCTTACCATCCCCAGACAAACGGATTATGTGAGAGGTTTAACGGTACCCTGAAGCAGATGCTTCGGACCTTTATAGAGGCGGAGGGGAAAGACTGGGAGATTCACCTGCAGCACTTGCTGTTTGCCTACCGAGAGGTACCGCAGGAATCTACAGGCTTCTCCCCCTTCGAGCTACTATATGGCCACAGGGTACATGGACCTTCCTTCCACCAGTCTCCTTATGTCTCTAACTCTATTCATATATCTCCATCTCTCCTTTCTTCCCCACTTCTCAGTTCACATGAACTCCTTTTTTACCTGCGCCCTCTGACACCTCACAACTATACACCCTGCACTAAAACACACCCCTATAAATCATCCTCACACATCCTCTTTCTATCCATGCTTCTACTCCTTGCTTCTGGGGATATCTCTCCCAATCCTGGTCCCTGCCTTATTTCTACATGCTCTCGTCCTCACCTTCCACATGCAACTTGTACTCCTTCTGGTGTTAACCCCTCCAACCTCATACCCATCCCCTGCCACCTTCCCTCCTCTCTCCCTTTCTCCTGTGCCTTTTGGAATGCTCGCTCCCTTTCTAACAAGTGCCTCTCTGTGCATGACTTCTTTCTCTCTCACTCCCTGCTTCTCTTTGCTATAACTGAGACCTGGCTCACTCAGTCTGACTCTGCTCTGGAAGCTGCCCTCTCCTACGGTGGCCTTTCCTTCTCCCACACTCCGCGCCCTGATGGCAGGGGTGGAGGCGCGAGGCTCCTGCTCTCCTCTCTCTGCCGTTACCGAATCCTTCCTATTCCCCCCTCTCTTGCTTTTCCCTCCTTTGAGGCTCACACTGTCCAGATCTTCTCTCCTCTCCCTGTCCATGTGGCGGTCATCTATCGCCCACCTACCTCTACTCATCCCCCTTCTGCCTCTCTCTCTCACTTTGAATCCTGGCTGTCTTTCTCTCCTCAGACTCCCCTGTTCTTCTCCTTGGGGACTTCAATTGCCACATTGATGACCCCTTTCTCCCTTGGGCTTCCCGCTTTCTTTCTCTAACCTCTTCTTTTGGCCTTCAACAGCGGACTGCAGCCAGCACATACAAGAATGGCCACTACTTAGACCTGGTTTTCACTAAAAACTTATCTCTCTCCGATTTCTCCATTTCCCCTTTTCCTCTCTCTGACCATCATCTCATCTCATCTCATTCTCTCTATCTCGCTTCTCCCCTTCATCACCTCCATCTACCCCCCGGTTCTGCAGAAACCTGCGCTCTATTCACTTACCTGACTTTGAGTCCACTTTACATCCCTCCCTCTCCTCTCTTAGCTCTGCTACAGACCCTGACAACCTGGTCAGGAAGTACAACTCTGCCGTGTCCTCCTCTCTTGACCTTCATGCCCCGCTTTCTCTCTGCCGCACTCGCCCTTCTAACCCTAGACCCTGGCTAAATTCCCACACGCGCATGCTGCGTTCCTCCACTCGTTCCTACGAACGCCTCTGGAGGAAATCTCATACTCTCGCAGACTTCCTTCACTACAAATTTATGCTATTCTGATTCAACTCTGCCCTCTCGCAAGCTAAACAAGCCTACTTTTCTTCACTAATCAACATGCACAAGTCTAACCCACACCGACGTTTCTCTGTCTTTGATATTCTACTCAAACCACCCTCAGCTGCCTCTCCTTCCTCCATCTCCGCTCAGGACTTTGCTGACTATTTTAAGGAAAAGGTGGAATCCATACGGCAGAACATCCCCTCTGTTTCTTCCTCCCATCCTACACCTCTTCCTAACTCTCCTCCTGCCTTCCTTGACTCTTTTTCCACTGTCTCAGAGGAGGATGTGTCACTGTTGATCGCCTCTTCTCCCTCTACCACTTGCCCTCTTGACCCCATTCCCTACCATCTCCTAAAACCTCTTGCTCCTACTATAATCCCTACGCTCACACACATTTTTAACTCCTCCCACTGCTCTGGAACCGTTCCATCCTCCTTCAAACATGCAACAGTCATACCATTACTCAAAAACACCAAGCTTGACCCTACCTGTCTTTCTAACTATCGACCTGTCTCCCTCCTGCCTTTTTCCTCTAAACTCCTTGAACGTCTTGTATTCTCTCGCTTGCTCCATTTTCTCAACACCTATTCTCTCCTAGACCCTCTACAATCTGGCTTCCGCACTGCTCACTCCACGGAAACAGCCCTCACTAAAATAACTGACGACCTCCATGCTGCCAAAGACAGAGGTCATTACACTCTGCTCATATTACTCGACCTCTCTGCAGCATTTGACACCGTGGACCCCCCTCTTCTCCTTCACATTCTCCATACTCTTGGTATTCGGAACAAAGCTCTATCCTGGATCTCAGCCTACCTCTCCCATCGTACTTTCAGTGTCTCTTCTGCTAACACCTCCTCCTCTATTGATCTCTCTGTGGGGGTACCCCAGGGCTTTGTCCTGGGACCTCTTCTCTTTTCTCTGTATACACTCTCTCTAGGTGACCTAATAACATCTTTTGGGTTTAATTATCACCTCTATGCTGACGACACACAAATATACTTTTCAACACCTGACCTTACACCTGCTGTACTGTACAAACCAAAGTTTCTGAATGTCTCTCTGCTATATCATCCTGGCTTGCCCTCCGTCGCCTTAAACTCAACATGGCTAAAACAGAGCTCCTCATACTTCCTCCCAAACCGGGCCCTACTACCTCCTTCCACATTACTGTTGGAACTATGATCATTCACCCAGTAGCCAAGCACGCTGCCTAGGGGTCACACTCGACTCCTCTCTCACATTCGCCCCTCACATTCAAAACATTTCTAAAATCTGTTGCTTTTTCCTCCGCAATATAACTAAGATACGCCCTTTCCTCTGTTGCTCGACTGCTAAAACTCTGACTCAGGCCCTCATTCTCTCCCGTCTTGATTACTGTAACCTCCTGCTGTCCGGCCTTCCTGCCTCTCACCTGTCTCTCCTACAATCTATCCTAAACGCTGCTGCCAGAATCACTCTACTCTTTCCTAGATCTGTCTCAGCATCTCCCCTCATGAAATCCCTCTCCTGGCTTCTGATCAAATCCCGCGTCTCACACTCAATCCTTCTCACTTTTAAAGCTTTACACTCTACTGCCCCACCTTACATCTCTGCCCTAACTTCTCGTTATGCACCATCCAGACTCTTGCGTTCTTCTCAAGGATGTCTTCTTTCTACCCCCTTTGTATCTAAAGCCCTCTCCCGCCTTAAACCTTTTTCACTGACTGCCCCACACCTCTGGAATGCCCTTCCCCTCAGTACCCGACTTGCACCCTCTCTTTTAAGACCCACCTTAAGACACACTTGCTTAAAGAAGCATATGAATAGCACTGTGGATATTCTGAACACATGATACATAAGCTTGGCCCCCTGCAGACGCATCAGAACTCCCTCCTACTGTCTCTGTACGTTCTTCCTACCTACCAATTAGACTGTAAGCTCCTCGGGGCAGGGACTCCTCTTCCTTAATGTTACTTATATGTCTAAAGCACTTATTCCCATGATCTGTTATTTATATTATCTGTTATTTATTTGATTACCACATGTATTACTATTGTGAAGCGCTATGTACATTAATGGCGCTATATAAATAAAGACATACAATACACATTAACATGTTGAAAGAGTACAGAGCACCGAGTATGGGAACAGTGATGGCAATTTGTAGCCCACTGCTGGAGGATCCGGCGAGCAATGCTCTGCCTGATCTCCTAGGGGAGGCTAGGCAAGGAAACACTGTGGAACAGGTGGAGATAGGGGGGCAGTTAAGTGCTAGGCAGAAGGGAGAAGCCATGGACATGCTAGCAAAGTATAGGGCCCTCTTCACTGCCTTGCAAGGGAAAACACACCTCACATAATACCCAGTGGACACAGGTGACCTGCGACCTCTGCATAAGCACGCTTATAGAGTGTCAGCAGAGGTCAAGACCAGTATAGAGAGGGAGATAGAGGAGATGCTGACCCTAGGGGTAATTACTCTGTCCCAGAGCCCTTGGGCAATTCCGGTAGTCCTAGTTCCTTAGAAGGACAAGACCAGCCGTTTTTTTTTGGACTACCGCTTGCTCAACGCTGGGATGGTTTCAGATGCCTATCCCATGCCCCGCATGGATGAGTTACTGGATGAACTCGCGGGGGCAAAGTATCTGACCACCATGGATTTGAGCAAAGGCTATTGGCAAATCCCACTGACCCTGGAGGCTAGGGAGAAGTCAGCATTTATCACCCCAAGTGGCCTCTATGAATTCTTGGTGATGCCATTTGGAATGAAAAATGCCCCGGCTACCTTCCAACGCCTGGTCAATCGTTTACTGGAGGTGATGCAGAGCTATGCCAGGGCTTACCTAGATGACATTGCTGTCTTTAGTAACTCCTGGGAATCCCACTTAGGACATGTAGCTGCGGTGTTAGCTAGGATTAGGGAAGCTGGGCTTTCCTTGAAGCCTACCAAGTGTATGGTAGGGATGGCAGATGTCCTGTACTTAGGGCACAGGGTGGGTGGAGGGCACCTCAAACCAGCGCCAGCCAAGGTAGAAGCCATAGTCCAGTGGCCTGTTCCAAAAACCAAGAAACAGGTCATGGCATTTTTGGGCACCGCAGGGTACTATAGGAAGTTTGTCACACAGTACAGCGCCATGGCCAAACCCCTGACCGATCTGACTAGGAAGCAACTGCCTGTGCTTATTACCTGGACTCCTGCCTGTGAAACTATGTTTCAGGCATTGAAAACTGCTCTTGCTGGGGCCCCCATACTGGCAGCCCCGGATTACACCAAACATTTTCTCATACAGACTGATGCGTCGGACTTTGGCATTGGGGCTGTGTTGAGCCAGGTGGGGGAAGATGGCAGAGAGCACCCCGTGGTGTACCTCAGCCGCAAACTGCTCCCCAGGGAGGTGGCATATGCCACCATTGAGAAAGAATGCTTGGCCATTGTGTGGGCACTCAGAAAGATCCAACCTTATGTGTATGGGTGGGCTTTCACGGTCATCACCGACCACAACCCCCTGAGTTGGCTACAGAGGGCATCAGGGGTGAATGCCAAGCTACTAAGGTGGAGCTTGGCCCTGCAAGAATTCGAATTCGAATTCACAATCCAACAAGGGTAGTGAAAACAGCAATGCTGATGGACTTTCTCGTCAGGATTATCCCTCTGAGACTGAGTTCATTAATGGTGCCATCAGTGACTCACTCCCCGTGAGGGCCAGTGGGCCACAGGTCACCCATTAAGAAGGAGATGGGTTAATAGTTAGAAAGTGATTATAGCCCTTTGTTCCATGTTCCCGCCTTTTCAGGCTCCATTTTGCAGTGTCCCCTAGGTCGCCATTGCAGCTCCATTCATCCCAATGGCAGATCTGGCGGTTTTGGCTCGTTTCCATCGAAGACCAGCAGGTGGTGTCCGAGAGGAGGAGCGGCGGTTTACCATTGTAAGTCAATTCCTTGACGCCGACCTCCAGGAACGGGTTGGCAGCCATCCAAACCGCAAAAGTGGATACAATGTCTGAAAAAGAGCTTTCGTCACTATTAGGTCAAGGTCAACGACAATTGGCATGGGAATCCTAAGTTCTAGGGCACCCAGAAATAAAATTATTTTTGCCCCTTGCTCTTAGGCAACCCCCCACTCGACCACCATCGGGTCCAAGAATCCAGGACCCCCAGAAAGGGTCGCGCTAGCCAAGCGGGTCGCGCCATTGACTCCAATGGCAGAGGGTTGAGCAGCGCGAGAAAACGGCTAAGTCCGAAACCATGAAAGGTGGAAGCCCATATCTCCGGTTCTGGCAGGACCAGACGGCTGGGATTTGGGTCGCATGTAGTCACAGTTCCGGCATGACTGCATGACCATTCCCAAACCTCTCCGACCAACCAGACAGAGTGTGGGCAACTGTAAAGATTGGTCATTTTCCCCATAGACTTCAATGTCGGCGTTACTCTATTGACAGCCTATGGCGGAGAAGCCCTATAGACTTCAATGGCAGAGTTGCCCCATTGAAAGACTATAGCGGCGGAACCCATTGACTTCAACGACGGAGTTGCTCCATTGGAAGCCTATGGCGGCGGAGCCTGTTGATGTCAATGGGAAAAGAGTGAAAAGCAGAGATTAATTTTGAAAGCGGAGAATCCGGTATTAAAGTACAAATAGTTTTAAACTACATTTGTGTATCTCTGGTCTGGAAGGTCGCAGCGGGCTGAAACTTGGCCACCATGAAGAGTCACTCCCGGCATGAGGGACTGGGCCATTTCAACCCGCTCGGCCCAACAGAACGGATTATTTTAATATGTCTTAATATTAAAAACTGTATTGGGTTTCAAAGCGGGGATAAAAGCCTGCGAAGATTCCTGCAATCTGTGGAATGTAAATGCTCAGAGGGGCGACCTAATGTCTACAACAGACCGCCTGATCAAAGGTTCAGCCACCCTAGCTGTATACATTAGGGCGGAGAAATGCAGGGCTTGAGTAGTTTGTAAGTGCCATAACTCCCACCTACAAACAAAGAGTTTCCTGACCAAATTCCCCATCTGGTAGACAGGCCGGTGCACTGACTTTGGTGTGGGGCTACAGAAATGAGGCCCCCAGTACGCATGTGCCAACTAGCTGGGGGGCACGGGTTATCAATGTTCCCACGTTAGAGATTGGGTGCAGGTAATTGTTCTCCAATAGCCTGCACTCAATGATAGGTATAGGACTGAAATTATATATAAAGTGGTGTCAGCCTATATCCTTTGTCTTCATTTTTACCCACTGATTGATGCCTGATTGCTGTTTAATTGCTAATCGAGTTTCCTGATTACTTCTTCATACCAACCCCCTAAGTAAGTGTTATCTTCTTGTCTGTTATTTGTACTATCTGCCGTGTTCACCTATCTAAGGAATAAATTCTCTTTATTATATCTAAGCCGTGTTCAGTTCAACCCAGTTATTTGGTGTATATTATATCCTATCACAAGTTCCCGTGACACTGGGCCCAACTGCATAAGTTGGAGCCTAGCTTCTTAAGACTTGTGCAGGGGTACTGCCCGGCCACATAAGTTGGCACTTTCAGCCCTTCGGGGGAATTTATCATGAGCCCAACCGCATAAGGTAACACCTCAGTTCTTGGCGTTTCCCATCACTCTTAGGCTGCGCTTATAGTGTTGGTGACAGCGACGCAATGTCGCGGCAAAACAAATGCATTGTGCGCTTATAGTAAGCGCGGAGCGACGGGTAGGTCGCGATCGCTGGAAATCATCTCTATTTGATTTTCCAGCAACCGTCGCCGGCACTATAAGCGTAGCCTTAGAATTTTGCTAGTATATCCAAGTTTTAGATATATACAGGCATACCCCACTTTAAGTACACTCACTTTAAGTACACTCGCGAGTAAGTACATATCGCCCAATAGGTAAACGGCAGCTCACGCATGCGCCTGTCATCACGTCCTGAACAGCAATACCGGCTCCCTACCTGTACCGAATCTGTGCGCAAGCGAGGAGACTATAGAGCCTGTTACACATGCGTTATTTACATCAGTTATGCACGTATATGACGATTACAGTACAGTACATGCATCGATAAGTGGGAAAAAGGTAGTGCTTCACTTTAAGTACTTTTTCGCTTTACATACATGCTCCGATCCCATTGCATACGTTAATGCGGGGTATGCCTGTATTCATTATATTATGCATTTATATCTGTGTGTCATAACAGCGTTGATGCCCCTGACGAAGTGACTGAGTGTCATGAAACGCGTAGGGTGGTTTTATACACTGTGGTGATCACATATGTGGACTTGGTAAAGGTACATCTTGGTATTATTGCCATCCAAGTGTTTGTATGGACTTTGGAGAGACTTTCCATCTTAGCGCTATTGCGCAGTGTGCTACAGGGATTTATATGACATACCACACACCATATACGGACGCATACAGGTGCAGCCATTTACTATTGGGGTTCAAGGCCCTAACTATCTTATTAGGCTCTAACCGATCAGGAGTTAATTAGGAATACATTCCTATTGTGGTTATATATTTAACACCACATAGACTTGACTACCCACCCACTTTTTAATGGGTTATTTTAAGTAATTTTCATCATCATGCAAATTTAAATAAAACTTTATTATTTTTTGGCCAATTGGCTTTTATTAGTATTCTATTACCTCACTTTCCTACCTCCCTGAACTGACCCCGGCTAGCTCTCAGCTTCCTGACTTTGTCTGTGGGTAAGCGAGATTCTCTCATCAACGTGTCCATCTCAATGCCTAGGCACGATAATATTCCTGTTGGGCCTTCAGTTTTTTCCTTTGCTATCAGGACCCCCTGATCATGCATGAGCCCTTCTGTATTTTTGAGTAGCCCTTCACACAGGGGACAATTGGGGGCACCCGCTAGCAGGAAATTGTCTCGATAATGCGCGATCGTGCTAGTTTCTGTCTTACTGACTATGAACCAATGCAAAAATGTGCGGAATGCCTCAAATTAAGCACTTGATATGATGCAACCCATAGGGAGTCATTGTCATATCCACATTCTAATTTGCAACCTGTGAATCTGAAACTGCTGGGGGCCAAGGGTAGCAGCCGAGAAGCTGATTCTATGTCGCCATAAGAACGCCCTCCCCATATGGTTTTATGATGCATATGGCGCTGTCAAATGACTGGTATTGGACCCTACATACTTCCTGGTCTATGGCATCATTAATTACCAATCACCCTTGTGGACAGGACAGGTGCTGTATGAGTGAATTTTCCTGGTTTTTTTTTAGAGACAATGCCCAAGAGGGAAATGATCAGCTGGGGAATGGGCCCGTCATGCGCCTCAGCTTTAGCTCTTTGCCCAGTTTTACCCTGTCTAACTGCAGCTGATTTTGAGTTGTTATTCACATGCCTTGTCCTTATTACACCCTGCAATGGGATGTTGAAACCTTCCCTAAACCCCTCTTCTAGGGACATTGTTTTCTCACGGTAGGGGTACCCTTGCAAGACAAAGATACGCACACACGAGAACAGATGCGCGCACTGTCACTGTAAACCAGGTCTTTTAACACATTTATATTTAAAGGATCGGTCACAAGGCAAAACAAGGCAGTGAAATAAAATGAGGTTTATTTGGCTAAGATCTCGGAAACACACACAAATACAAAATACAGAGAATATACACACTTACTGGGGTCCAGATCTAGCCCTTTCCTAGTTGCAGGGCTCCTGCTGCAACAAAAGGCGTTACCCGGTCAGCTCCAGTTGGTTCCAGCCTGCTGGCAGGGCCTCTCAATGCGTCCCTGTTAAAATAGCCCTTTCACTCAGAAGAACATTTTAGAAACCCGCCATCAGCTGCTTGTCTTCTTCAAATCTCCAACAGAAAAGAGAATGATCTGCTACACTGTTCTTCCTTATATAGGGATTGATGCCTATCTAATACACTGGCAGCCAATTAGAGCATGAATTGTGGTTGTGCATTCAATGATAGGAGGGGAAAATTCAAAACTTGCCAATGGTAATTGTGCCTATGAGTTTGACATCCAGCAACTGTTTTCCTGGCTTGCCCCATACCTTCCGCAATGTCTAGCTGGAACAAAGGCTTTCTTCTCCAGATATCCTGTCCCCGCCCTTCCCCCTCACCATGTGCAACAACCTGCATTTCTTTTGCTAGGCTAATCTACCTCTGGCTGCCTTTTGTGACCAAACTTTTTTTCCTCACAGGACAAACACAAAATGCATTGTAGTTTTAAAACAGCAAAACTAAAATTTGATCCCTAGAGCTTGCACTCTACTATTTGGACCTAAAATGTGGGGTCTTTGAACTTGGCTCTAAAACCAGTTCTAGGACAAAGCCCCCTACACCCAATACAGTAACAGTAACATTTGATCCCTAGAGCAGACACTCTAAAACTGGGATTTGCGGGCTGGGATTCTAGAACCTGCATTAGCGTACAAGCCTTCTAGACCCAGCCCTAATATCTAGCTGGCAGGCAATACAGGTTAACGCAGTTTGCCCCCAAATATCCCCCTTTTTCCTCATGTTCCAGAAGTCTCTGCCCTGCAGCTATTTCTCATAAAGGGGCCACCCATATAAGACAACCCACTTATAAGCTTGCACAGGCAGCTACAGGCCCATGAGTCAAAGGGAATACAACATAGAATGCCTTAACTGGCACACTGGGCTTACACAGTTAAACCTACACACTGTTCCTAGCTTATAACCCTATGGGGGACAGTATAAGGGGAACAGAATTACAGGGCAAGTCGGTAAGATACAATATTAGACCCAAGAGCTCACCCTCTCAGCCCTTGCCATACAGTTTCAGGGGCAGCCAGCCAGGCTCCACCTTTATTAATGAAGGCCGGCTACCCCCTACCGTCATACGCACACGCACACACAAATGAGTACAGATGTGCACACACAGGAGAACAGATGGGCACATACATACACACACACACGAGAACAGATGCACACAAACGAGAACAGATTGTCACGGTTGTGCTCGCCACAAACCTGGGTCGGACCGCGTGGCTGAGGTGGGGTTGTATAAGCACCGACCTTGGACTGCGCAGGCTGATCCGGATTGCGCAGTTCGTAGTCGTACGTAGCAGGGTCGGGGCTGGAGAAGGCAGCATCATCAGTGGACAAGCCATGGTCAGGACTGGAGAGATCAGGGTAAACGTTATTTAAGCAGGAGTTCGGCAACAGGTAATCAGAAGTTCCCCGCCTCAGCTTAGGAGCGTGAGTGTGGGTTCTGCGCGTGCAGCGACCATGGCCCATGGTACTGGTCTCAGGAAAGGATAGGCAGACTGGAGTGGGCACACCGCCAAGCAGCACTGGTAAACCAGTGCTTCAGAGTCCAGAGCGGCCAGTGCAAGGAGAGAGAGCTACAGACCTCAGGACTCGTAGATTGGCCTCTGCTAAGGGTAGGACAGCAGACCACAGGAACAAGAAGCAGAAGGATACACGGGAGGTACTCCGCTTCAGCACAGGAACCAGGACACAGCCTCTGCTGTGTAGAATGAGCAGCAGGCCCCAGGAACCAAATAGATAGGCTCTGCAGAGAAAGGACAGCAAGCCTCAGGAAACCTGGAGCTGAAGTCAACACTGGAGAGACCTCCGCTTCAGCACAGGAACAAGGACACGGCCACTGCTATGGAGAATGAGCAGCAAGCCCCATGTACCGGTAGATAGGCTCTTGCTGTGGAAGGATAGCAGGCCTCAGGGAACAGGGAGACGAAGTCAACACTGGAGAGACCTCCGCTTCAGCACAGGAGGCAGGAACAGGCCGCTGCGTGCGACTAGCAGCCGACCTCAGGAAACAGGGATCGGAAGTTAACATGAAGAATACTCCGCTTCAGCACAGGAAACAGGAACAGACCTCTGCGTGAACAAGGAAATAGAGCTAGAGAGATTAGAACACAACAGAGCCAAGCCTTAGGGCTTGTGGCAGAACACTTGTGACAACCAGGAAGGGTTATGCTCGGCAGGAAAGCATTGTGGGAAAGGTGTCTTTAAAGGTCAGTGAACCAATAGCAGAAGGTGCGTGTGGCAGCACTGCTTTAATGACTGAACACAGGGTGGAGCTGCAGCAAAGATCAGGAGCAGTGTTCCAGTGCTGCATAGGTCTGTAAGGCAAGGCAAACAGCAAACTAAGGTGCGGATCCGTTACAGTACCCCCCCTTCACGTGAGACCTCCGGGCGAATAAGACCACTCATAGAGTTGGGGGACCTGGAATTGTTCCTGAACTGTCTGGGATTGGGAGTAGAGTCATGGTCCAGAGACTCGTGGGCACTCCTTTGCGTATCCCCACCCCCCAGTGAGAAATGCGGCCAGACAGGGCCATCCATGGGCCTCGGGGACATTGAGTTCCTAAAGTTTTTTAGTCGGAAAGGGGATCCGTAAACGAGCAGTTCCTTGGTGAGTACTGTTCTAGGATATGAGAGTGGTGGTAGAGACAACATTGGTACATGGCTCGCCACGCGAAATGGCTTGGAAATCCAGGGCTGTGAAGAACCAGGGGTTTCCGGAGCAGAAACGGCAGAAGAACTCCCACTGGGAGCCCAGTCATTAGTAATGGGACCAGAGTTCAGGATAAGCGGCATCGATGGTTGATCGAAAATACCAGGGCGACCTTCGGGACAGACAAAGTCTAGGCTGACCTCTGCATGTAGAAATTTGAAAGGGTCTTCTCCTCCAGAGGTCTCCCAGGTAGTGGTCAGCGAGGGTATAGGGTGGGTGGGACCATTTCCAGGTATTGGTATGGAAGGTGACAAGGCAAGCAGTAAACCAGGCGTAGAGACTGAAATCTTGGGATACGTACAGAGTATTTCCAACACAGAGGAAATAACAGGGGCAACAGAAGGTTCCGAGGGGAAAAACCATGGTTTAGCAGAGGCAGAGAATCAATCAGTAGTGGAGCTCCCAAATACTGGGGAACCCTCAGTGGGAGATAGTATTGTCTGGGGAGTAGGAATAGGCTTTGGGGCTTTAATATCAGGAACTTGAGAATCAGGCAGAGCAAGGGTAGCGGCGGGAGGGGAGCTAACATCAGAAGCTGAAGTCTGTACTTCAGTGACAGGGACCTGAGAGACTACAAAAGCAGCAGCGAGTAGAGAAATGGACTCTGGAGCTGAAGGCTCTGAATCCATAACAGAAACATGTAGCAGAGCAGGGGTACTGATAGGAGAACTAGCATCAGGAGCTGGTGCTTGAGATTCAGTGACGGATAATGGGGGAGTAATGATGGGAGTTAAAGAGACAACAAGCGGCAAGTTGGAACCATGGAAACTCTTAATAGCAGGAACCTTAGGAGCAAAAGGAGTCATCCAAAACTGCAAGGGCCCTAACAGGGGTGCCTGTCATAACAAAAACATGAATAGGCGTGTTTACTAGTGCAAAAATTCTGATAACAGGACTCCTAGCAAGTGGTGAGGGTGTCTGGGTTTGACTAGTGAGAAAATCGGGTATAGTGATAAGTGACTTAGAATCAATCACTGAGGTTCTAGGTTTGCTGGACATGTGTGAGAAAGTACCCTTTAAGACAGGAGCTTTAATTTTTACCCCGAGTAACTCAACGGTTGCTGGGGCATATTTAGACGCAGTGCTGAGGGACTGAGGTTTAGCAAGGGCAGGAAAACTAAATAGTGCCGATTTAAACACCAGGACTAGTAATATAAGCAGGGTGGTCTCAGACTGTACTAAGGGAGTAACAACCGATATGCTGATCCCTGGAGGGTTTGCATGGGCAGAGAAATCAGGGGAACCAAAAGCAAGAACGGCCTCTATAGGAGGAGATTCTGAATCCGAAGGGAGGTTTTTACCTCTCAGAGTATCGGGACCGACAAGGCAAATTTCAGAGAGAGGGAAAACTGTGTGCAGGCTTCTAGCTAGAACATATGAAAAAGCCTCACTTTTGAGTGAAGGCAGTGTGTCAGCAAACATTCCTGAGAACACAACATGAACCTCAGGAGGGGCATAATGACCACTGTACACTTTTAACCCTAAGCTTTGAGAAGAGGAGAACACAGACAGTACAAGGGGGGTAATCATAACTGTACTGGTCTCTGAAGTGGGTATTTGGTAAGGAGTGTCTGGGAAACCAGAAATGACTGCAGATTCCACAACGTGGGGACTATGCGCTGAAGCAGGGATCACCGCTCTCTGGGTGACAGGCTGGTTCAGCGAAATACCCGGGAGGAGGAACTCTGCGACCAAGCTTAGGGAAAAACCTGGTCCCTGAATACACTTAACTGGAACCAGAACTTTAGCCGAAGTTTCAGGAAGCAAGGCAGCGGTAACTTGAGCTGAAGCAGGGGATTTAGAGCAAAGAATTTCTAAGGACTCCGCAAGGTTAGGGGAATCCTTCAATGCCACCTCTGCTGTCGGACTTGGGGACTCATTCTCTGAGGCTAGTACGAAGGCATTAACTTGGAGGCAGCAAGAATTTACAGGGGTTAATGCAGATAGTACCTGAGAGTAGAACATAGAGAGCTTTTCCTCTGTAATAGGTGAGACAAGGGATTTCTCCTCTGGAGCTAGGGACGTGACCATGGCTGGCGGAGAACAGGGAATTACCAAAGGGGACTCAGAGAGCTGCCCCACAGGGTTAATACAGGAGTGACCCTGGGAACAGAACTTAGAAATTCAAGCTTAGTACATTGAAGTAGAAGGGATTCTCTCTCTGACGGGGAGAGCGCACAGGACTACCTAGCAGGGGTTAAAGCAGGAAAACCCTCAAGGGCTGGAATGAGAGATTCAGAGTTAGAAAGAGAGAGTAAAGAGAGCTTACACTGTGAGAGAGACACACAGACCTGGGAAATACAGGGATTTACAGTGGGAAACTCAAAGGCCTGACTAGCAGGGGTTTAGACAGGACTAAGCTCAAGTACAGAAGTTAGGGATTCTGTGCTAGAAATAGAGGGAAAAAGGGATTTGTTCTCAGATACTAGAGCCTTAGTGTTGGCTAGAGAAACATACGCAGACTCCAGGGGAAACTCACAGGGCTGATCGGCAGGGGTTAACGTAGACATATCATTGGGGTCAGAGTAATCGGGGGTACAATCAGGGCTAGGGACCGTGGCAGCTTCTGCGTTAGGGGGCAGTGATAGTGGGACAGTTTGGTCATTTCCTGGAGAGGGAGATACGTCCCCAGGTTTAGTGACAGGACTGGCAGTACAGGGGGACTGCCACACGGCAGCGTAGCTGGCGAGGAGAGGGTCCTGTTCCTTTATGCAAATGTCCAAAGTCAGGGAAAGTACACAGAGTGTGTTTTCTGTGTGAGCCAACATGAAGAGGGTCCTCTAGTACTACGAGAATGTCCGGTGATAAGGCCAGGGCACGGAGTATCTCCTGGGCGTCGACCAGTTCCATAGGGTTCACATTCTCCCAGGTTAAAGGGGAACCAGGGGAGCGAACACAACTGGCCAGTAACTCTTTTAATTCGTGGAGGCAGAAAGCCTTCATAATAAGATCATTACGGCATCGGTGTTGCAAAGGGGTTAAACCTTCTAACATAAACGGATCTTCCATCCGAGGTAGTATTTCGCATAGATACTGTACTGGGACTGGTCTGCAGGCCCGGGCAGGATTTCAGACAGAAACTTGCCAACCCTCACCACAGGGCGGTCCGAGTTTGTGGGGCCGAGCATACTGTCACGGTTGTGCTCGCCACAAACCTGGGTCGGACCGCGTGGCTGAGGTGGGGTTGTATAAGCACCGACCTTAGACCACGCAGGCTGATCCGGATTGCGCAGTTCATAGTCGTACGTAGCAGGGTCGGGACTGGAGAAGGTAGCATCGTCAGTGGACAAGCCATGGTCAGGACTGGAGAGATCAAGGTAAACGTTATTCAAGCAGGAGTTCCCCGCCTCCGCTTAGGAGCGTGAGCGCGGGCGTGGGTTCTGCGCGTGCGATGACCATGGCCCATAGTACTGGTCTCAGGAAAGCATAGGCAGACCGGAGTGGGCACGCCGCCAGGCAGCACTGGTAAACCAGTGCTTCAGCGCAAGAGTCCAGAGCGGCCTGTGCAATGAGAGAGAGAGCTACAGACCTCAGGACTCGTAGATTGGCCTCTGCTAAGGGTAGAACAGCAGACCATAGGAAGCAGAAGGATACACGGGAGGTACTCCGCTTCAGCACAGGAACCAGGACACGGCCTCTGCTATGTAGAATGTGCAGCAGGCCCCAGGAAAAAAATAGATAGGCTCTGCAGAGAAAGGACAGCAAGCCTCAGGAAACCGGGAGCTGAAGTCAACACTGGAGAGACCTCCGCTTCAGCACAGGAACCAGGATACGGCCACTGATATGGAGAATGAGCAGAGAGCCCCAGGTACCGGTAGATAGGCTTTGCTGTGGAAGGATAGCAGGCCTCAGGGAACAGGGAGCTGAAGTCAACACTGGAGAGACCTCCGCTTCAGCACAGGAGACAGGAACAGGCCGATGCGTGCGACTAGCAGCCAGCCTCAGGAAACAGGGATCTGAAGTTAACATGAAGAGTACTCCGCTTCAGCACAGGGAACAGGAACAGAACTCTGCGTGAACAAGGAAATAGAGCTAGAGAGATTAGAACACAACAGAGCCAAGCCTTGGGGCTTGTGGCAGACCACTTGTGACAACCAGGAAGGGTTATGCTCGGCAGGGAAGCATTGTGGGGGGGGGGAAAGGTGTCTTTAAAGGTCAGTGAACCAATAGCAGAAGGGGTGTGTGGCAGCACTGCTTTAATGAGTGAACACAGGGTGGAGCTGCAGCAAAGATCAGGAGCAGTGTTCCAGGGCTGCATAGGTCTGTAAGGCAAGGCAAACAGCAAACTAAGGTGCGGATCCATTACACAGATGCGCGCGCACACACACACACACGCACGCGCGAACAGATGCACACACAGACGCGAGAGAACAGATGCACACACACACGCGCGAGAACAGATGCACACACACACGCGCGAGAACAGATGCACACACACACACACACACGCGAGAACAGATGCACGCACACACACGCGCGAGAACAGATGCGCACACACACGTGAACAGATGCACACACACTAACGCGCGAGAACAGATGCACACACACACGCGAGAACAGAT
>WSYH01003652.1:7524-33459 GCA_036426205.1 Ascaphus truei
CCCCCCCCCCTCCCGCAAGTCCTAAACTCACACCAAGGGCCAAATACCCCCCTCACCCATCCCCACTACACACAATAAAGCGGGCACGGTGGGTTAACCCCTTCATTGCCTTAGCGGCTATCCGCTATGGTAATGACGCAGCATTTTCCGTATTTTTAATAATATTGATCAGGAGCAGGGGGGGGGGGGGGTTCCCTGAGCATTAATTTCTGGCTCAGGGAACCCCCTGCTCACTGTACAATATTATTAAATCTCTCTCTGCTGCAAACACATCTCGCCCCCAGTATGTGCAGTAATTTACTGAACATGTACTGTAGAATAAATGCATAGTTTTATTTATTCGGGTTTATTACACAGTATACTGTATGGCCGGAAAACATCAGCATACAGTACAATATAATCCATCGAAATCCCCCCATTAGCCATTTTCTTTTCTGAGGAAAAACAAAATGAAAAGTTTTAATGTACAGTAATGGTCAGCCCCCTAAAGAAGTACCCAGCCAGCCCCACCAAAATAATACGGCAAAAATACAGTACTCACCATACTGTACAGTATTACTAAATTTCCCATTCAGCTTGCGCCGGCGCCGGCCCACTTCCAGTCCAGCTTTCATCATCACCCACTTCGATAGTTTGCAGAGGGACTAGCCCACCTGTAGTCAGCGGGAAATCGCTTAGGTACATGCAAGCTTCATCAAAACTGGCTGCGAAATCCATCTCAGAGTTGTCACCGACGGCGGGGGCATCATGATAAGCTGGTGCTGCTGCTGGTTCTGGTTCTGGTTCTGGTTCTGGCGCATTGCTTGGCAGGGACTGTCGCTTCTTATTTCGTTTTAACACGACCCTTCGCCTTTTGCCGCCTCCATTATCATAGATACGGGAAAAACCCTGTGACACACAAAACAGGGGTCACTACATAACCTTTTCCTTATTGCATGCTTCCACAAATGAGGAGTTGGCGAAAATCTGCAAAAGTCATAGTTTTTGATAAAATACTGATAAATTTGAACAACTGTTGCCATCTTATCCTCTGTTGCATTAATAGCGGCCCATATCAAATAAGCATAACTTCTGTCAGGTTTTTGGAAAGCGGGCTCCACTTGAACACTCATGTCTCTGTAGAATAGTGTAAGTGAAAATGATCTTTGTCTTTATTTAATACAGTACTGTATGTAAAGCCTAAATTGATACATTTTTTGCAACTCTTCCTTCAGTCTCAAGGACAAGTTACAATACTGTAGCATACTGTACTGGGATAAAGTAACTTTTTTTGTAAACGAAACAACTTGCAAAGCCCACACATTACTTAAGTCATGAGTTTATGCCATCTGGTGGACAAACGAAACATTGCAGCCTAGTAAATTCTTCTCGTTATCATTTAACAGATCAGCCGCCCGTCAGCCAGGCATGAACCGTGGCTGGGAAGGCAAACGCAACGCAGCATGCAAGAGGTGAGCAGCGGCGGATTCCAGGTATCTGCCAGGTACAAACCGGGCATTTGCTCGAATAAAGTGTGTCGGTGCAGTATACCCTTACCCACCTCAGTACTGGGGACTGGCCAGGTCTGCGGGCATACAGGCATTACAATGCCAGTGTTTAAGAATGATGTTTTTGATATAGCCACTGAGAGTACTATAAGTTGAGACAAAAGGGATTGAAAATTGTTTAGCTTGTTTGTTTGATGTGTTTGATTAAATAATATATGTCTCATGGTGGCTTCAGCCTTAACACGTTGTCCCTGAAGGAGTGAATCCGGGTACCCTCTTGTTCTAAACTTCGCTTGCATAGTGTCCAGATTATCAGAGACATTCTCTGGAATACTAATGATTCTCTTAGCTCGAAGAAACTAGCTACTGATGCAACGGCCGTTATTCGAACACTTCACTCGGGATGGATTCCAGCCTTCCCGCACTTAGATGCGAGCACGGTGAGTGCAGAAAAACGAATTTTAGTGTTCTGGCTTTTAAAAACATGAAATTGACACAGTAGCACAGTAGCACAGTACTGTACACATTACAATTCATCCATTTTATTGCAAACGAAGAAACAGTATCCGTAAAATTCAAATAAAACATCCGCGATAAGCGCGGGTGCCTGGGGGGATTGGCCGCATTCATGCTGCATGGGGAACAGCAGAGAACTCTAAATTGGCACCGTGATGTGTTCGAATAACGGCCGCTGCATCAGTATGTGGTAAACCTCTGATTGTTCCAGGCGGTTGAAAACTCTCATAGTGTAATAAGTTTTTCCAGTCTGTTTCTTTTGTATACAGGTCTGACTCAAGCTTATTATTGAGTAACCTAATTGTGGTATCAAGAAAGTTGAGTGATCTTTTACTGATGACAGAGGTGAAGCCAATCGTTGCATGGGCAGAGTCTATGTCCCTAATGAATCCGTCAACTTCCAACTCAGTACCGGTCCAGATCATGAAGATGTCATCTATATACCGCACCCACATACGCCCGGATGCAACGAACAAAGGATGATTGAAAAAAAACCTGTTTTCAAAGTTATTCATAATAAAATTGGTGTATGTGGGTGCGACATTTGAACCCATAGCGGTCCCCTGACATTGGACATAAAAGGTGTCTTCAAACAAGAAGAAATTTTCCTTAAGAATACTGTAATACTCAATAAATCTATAATGAGCATGCGCTCCTTTGGTGTAAACAGTCCATTAATATCTAATGCTTCCTTCACAGACCTAATACCCTTGTCATGTGGTATATAGGCTGTTCACATCCAAAGTGTCAAGGATCACCTCTTCTGTAAACGTTGGAATCAATCCTATCTTTGTAAGAAAGTGGGTTGTATCTTGAAAATAGGATCTAGAGTTGACGACTAAGGGGCGGAGTAACGTCCAGAAATACAGCAATGGGCTGGAAGAGAGACACCGTCCCTGCCATTATTGGTCATCCAGGTGGTTTAGATACATTTTTATGGATCTTGGGCAGCGTATAGAAGACGGGCATAATGGGGTCTTTTTTAATCAAGTAATCTCTCTGGGTCTTGGATAATACCCCACCCTCCAATGCTAAATCTACAACTGCCAGTATCTTATTTGCAACATCTGCTGTGGGGTTAGTGGGACTAATTTTATAATTTGACACTACCAAAAGTTGTCGCAAAATCTCCTCCCTATAGTCAGACTTGTCCATGATAATGATTTCCCCACCCTTTTCAGCCTGTTTGTGCTTGTGGAATATATATATATATATTATATAGGCAATACGATTCCATGGTGAGACGTAATCACAGGCAGCACTCCAATGGGTGGTCAAAAAAATATATTGTAGTTAACAAGACACCATAACGACGTTTCGGTCCGCAAGCGGGATCTTTCTCAAGGTGATGCGACTACAGAATGGAAGTGAACACATATAAATACCCTAAAAAACCTTATCATAAACAGGTGATAAACATCACAGTAATTACGTGCAGCAGGGTCCCACCTGGTCCCCTTACCCTCGCTCCGGTGGGGGCTGTTGCTGCTGCGGGGACTCCCGGTGGCGTCGGAGGCAGGGTGCCGCCTTCTTGGTTGTGTGGCGGAGGTTCGCGCATCCGCAGTAGCGACGCGGCGGCCATTTTGGTAAAGGAGAAGTGCAGCAGAGGCGCTCCGTAGCGCAGGGATGGCCCACAGTCACGCATGCGCAGTTAGGCGATGTGGCGGCCATTACAGAGTTGCGCAGGCTCAGCGGAGAGTAGCAGCGGCCATTACAGATAGCGCATGCGGCCCCAATAGGAAAGAGGGCCATGGAGGACTACAGCCCCCAGAATGCTTAGAGGCAGACAGGCCACCTGACACCAGGGAGCCAATAGGGCTTACAGCTTTCCCTGAGAGGAAAGATACATTGTTGTGTGCTGCAGTGAGTAAGCAGAAGAAGCTGGGACACAAACAGGGGAGGGTGGGTAAGTGTAGAGAGCAATTGGGTCATACACTAGGCCAGACATCCCCCTTAGGCCCCAGCCAGGCCCAATCACCTCAGCTTGTGATTACTACAGGGACTCCCCTTAGATAGGGACTGGGTCCTGTAGAACCCAGACAAGTGAGGGTACAGCCAGGAAGAGGAATATCCTGGCCAGTGATTGCAGTGAATTACTCTCTGCAAGTGCAGAGACTGTCATATCTATCCGGGTGGAATCACCCCGGATTAGCGTCGTGGAAGGCATCGTGGTGGCGAAGCCTTTGCGAAGATTGTCTGCTGGTCCGAGTTCAGGAGCGCTCGGCAGGTAACCCTACACTTAAGTGCACCATCTATAACATCCTCATACTTGTGGGCCGCGCGGTCACCACACACGTGTGTTTGGGTGTGGGACAGTGGATACGTGTGGGGACATGGTGGAGGGTTGCGCCCTGCGTTGGCGCTTTGGGTAGTTGTGCCATTAGTATTATAGAGTGATATGAGTTTATAGAGTGAGAAGTGTATGCATAATGTTATAGTAAAGACCGTTGCAATTTTAAATCCAGTGTATGTGTTCATTTGGATGTGTCTGGAGTGCCATTTTGAGACTTTGTACCTGAGCCTAAAATTTAGGGTGACAAATATTACGGTTGACCGGGGTACACCTTCAATTCCTGAATGTTGCATATTAGTCTAAGTTCCATTTTTTTAGAATTGTTATCTATGGTCAGCAATACATATGATGGATTTGTGACCTTAGGTGCTTCATGATATGTTTCTAATTTGTATATTGTCCTTTTTAGATAGTCACTTATGGTCTTTCTTAAGGCATCCATATCTCATTTGCCATATATCTCTGGTTAATGTTACCTTTCTTGGTTTGAGACGCTAAATTTATAGTCAGTCATATGAATGCAAGGATATTCTACATGGATTGCTTCGGTCCACACAATCAGCCCTTGAACTAGTTATATGTTCAGCATTTGCTTTAATTTACATGTTGCTATTGTCAGCCCACATCGTCATTTGTGTGTACATATTCTATTTAGTTTTCACTGTTTTGTACATTCACATCTGGTGACATTTCAGTGTGCAACATCCAGTCTCCTTTCATGCGCTTTAGTGAGCCTACCACAAGCCTTTTTTAACTATTGCGCATTGTCACTGTTGCATGTCTTTGATTTATGGAGTTCATGGGCGTTTGGTGACAGGTATATGCGCATTTAGCCTCACTCTAGCTTGCTTTGTGACTCACACTGGCGCAGACTAGCTCTCCATCAGCACCGCAATTTATTGATTTATTTATTTATTAAATACCAGGAGTGCAGATCGGCGGGAGGCGCATGCGAAGTTAGACTGTTTCCAGCCTCTCATGCGCTCCAACATCGCGTCTGCGCTCCACTTTACAGTGTGGCACGCACCGTTGGGCCCTGCTCTCAGTAATTGGTTTGCACATGTGCATCAGCTGCGTTCCACCACACGGGTGGCTCCCTGCGTTTCAGGCAACGCCAGGTTCAACAGAGGTGATGATGGAGGTCAGTACCGAGTATGTTTTTTAACATGTAATTATTGTGATGTTTAGCACCTGTTTATGATAAGGTTTTTTAGGGTATTTATATGTGTTCACTTCCTTTCTGTAGTTGCATCACCTTGTGAAAGGTCCCGCTTGCGGAACGAAATGTCATATGGTGTCTTGTTATTTTTTTGACCACCCATTGGAGTGCTGCCTGTGATTTCGTCTCACCACGGTATCGTATTGCCTATCATACTATTTAGGATTTTACACCCACTATATTGACTATCTTTACAGAGTGCCTGCTGTTCCTTGCTTTATGTTATATCTACTTATGAACCTAGTGCACCCTCACATTGAATCTCTGGACCCGCTGAACGCCGATAAAGGCGGAGCTATCGTAGTGATGTCGAAAGAACAATATCTTAAAGAAGCCATGAGGCAACTTAATGACAGGGTTTGTTACCTTAGATTGGAGAAGGATCCCACCACCATTTATCTGTCTGAACTTAACACTCTTATTGATCTAGGTAGAGAATTGCGGGTATTATCAACTCAGGAATGTCAGTATTTGAGTAATCGTTTTCCAACCATACCGATATTTCACCATCTCCCAAAGATCCACAAATCTCTGGATAATCCACCAGGGAGACCAGTCATCTCCAGCATTGGATCTGGTATATCGAGATATGTGGATGTTTATTTACAACCTCTAGTGAGAGCACTCCCCTCCTATCTCAGAGATTCCACTCACTTACTCACTATGTTAAACAAAATCACTTGGTGTCACAATTATTTCTGGGTAACACTAGACGTGACATCATTATACACGATTATTAGTCACGAATTAGGCATTCAAGCAGTCACTCACTTTCTTAACACTTCTAATTTACACACGCCTCAAATCACATTTTTATTAGATTGTATTATTTTTCTTTTACAACACAATTATTTTCTGTTTAATCACCATTTCTATCTTCAAAAACAAGGCACGGCAATGGGGACTTCTTTTGCACCTTCATACGCGAACTTATATATGGGATTTTGGGAAAATATTCACATTTTTGGTGTCACTAATCCCTTCCGCAACAAAATTATTTTTTATCGTCGGTACATTGACGACCTCATTCTGATATGGAGGGGAGATTACTCTACACTACAGGAATTTATTATTTATCTTAACAATAATTCGTTTAATTTAAAATTTACTTCATTAATACACATCAATCATATCAATTATCTAGATATCAATTTATATATTGACACTGATTGCAGAATCCAGACAAACCTGTTTCGTAAACCTAATGCCCGCAATTCTATCCTCAGGGCTAACAGTAGCCATCCGAAACCACTATTACGTGGTATTCCAATCGGACAATATCTCAGACTAAGAAGGATTTGTTCCACTGAGGAATCCTTCTTGGAAGAATCTGAGATATTAAATGAGAGATTTAGAAATCGAGGCTACCTTGAGGTGGATATTCAATCCGCATTTGAAAAAGCTCTAAACACAGAGCGAGAACAATTATTAACTAATTTTACAGATAAACACAAAAACAGGAGATCAAGGGAACAAGGTTCAGAAACACCACTCTTTATTACAACATATAGTAATCAGGCAAAACTTATCAAACAAATTGTAGATAAACATTGGAGGATTTTACAACTAGATAAAGATCTTAACAAATGTGTATCCGATACACCAAGGTTCGTTTACAAAAGGGCCAAAACCATTGGATATCACTTATCTCCAAGTTTATTTGCTCTAGAATCCAGAAATACAAAACTTCCCAAAGGGTTCCATAAATGTGGGAACTGCTCGTATTACAAGTATGTTACTCCATTGTCAGAAATCATTAATAAACATACAGGTCAGAAATACAGAATTAATCATTTCATGACATGTAATACAAACTATGTAGTATACAAAATAAATTGTGCATGTGGGAAAATGTACATCGGAAGGACAATTCGTCCGTTAAAAATTAGAATCTCAGAACACCTACGTTCTATTAAAAAGAATAATCTAGACTTACCGGTAGCTAAACATTTTCATACTTGTCCACATGGTTGTTTAGAAACATTCACATTCAATGCCTTGGAACATATCCCCAAACACATCAGGGGAGGTAATAGAGAATTGATTTTGAATCAGAGAGAAATGTTTTGGATTTATACCCTCGGGTCATTAACACCCGGGGGTATAAATATCGATTGGGAACTGAAACACTTTTTACAATAAAGCAATTACTGTTATAACAATTATACACTATTTTGTTTATGTATCTGGTATAGATTTAAACGCTCTCCTATTACATGATATTCAGTTATCTCTTTGTACCTCTTTGAATCTGATTAGTATTATTCATTCTTTTGTTCTTGCTCCAATATAGCTCTTTGTTATATAAATTATTGTGTTTATTAATTAATAATACATGCTGAGGTCCTCTGATATGATATTATATATGTTACAATTGTTTTTTAACATATCTTGCTTTATGATGGCCAAATGACCATTTAGCAAGATATTTGTGCCATACTTTCCCTCATTTGATTATCTATTTTTTCCTCCCTCAGGGTTTGTGTACAGGTCGCTATGACTACCTAGCCAGCATGTAAACAAATAGCTGTCATGCACACAATAGCGATACGTCACATCCGGTTTGGTAAAGCACCCATATATCATCCGGTTTGACTTTAACCTCCATTGCTATCTACCCTGTCAGTCTCCCCACGAGGTTAGATGACGTGCATAATAAGGCAAAGTCAGCCGGTAAACAACAGTGACTCGCGCATTGCGACATGTCACTTCCGGTGTACCGAGATAGCCGCGTCACTTCCGGTTTATGAATTTTCATGGAAGTTCCAAATTTAGCTAATTGGGACCACTATAAGAGGGCTAGTATGGCACACCTAACTGTACTCTCCGATGAAGCGCCACACAGGCGTGAAACGCGTTAGAGACAGAGGCTTTTTTTCCCTGCACCCATGCCTGTCTGCACCATGTTTTTTCAATAAAGAACTTTATTTTTATCAAACTGCTACTGTCCCGTGGATCCAGTTCTTTGCTGTGCGCTGTATCTCTACACTTGTGGCTACCTGAATCTCTGGACCTGCTGACACACAGGGTTGAAGATTGAATTGATTGAACTTGTGACTGTCTTTTATGATTTTGTTTGGGATTGAGATAATATATATATATATATATTAGATATCGATATATATATATATATATTATTATTTCAGATATAGATATATTATATATATACAGCCGCGGCCGCTTTTATTTTAACACTTCTCGGATATTTTCCGGTGACTTTTTCCGAATGCCACGCGCTTTGCGGCGTTCATGCGGCGTTCATGCGACATTCATGCCGTATTCATGTCGCATTCATGTCGCATTCATGCTGGTGTCACCCGCGCTTGATCTGTTTAATGAGAATGGTTCGGATTTAATTGGTTGCAATTCTTCGCATATCCGCCAGGTGGCAGATATTAATGAATTGTAATGAATTCTAATGTGTACACTACATGTGCTTCAGTAATGTGTCAACTTGCATGTGTTTAAAAAATACCACAGTGGCCCTTTGTGAATTGACCTTGGTACTGAAGAAGTTACAACACTGTATCTATTTTGGCGTTTCATATTAAAAACTTAATGCAAAGTTTCTGATGTTCTATTCTATTGTCCAGTGAGGTCAAGAGATGAGTACACCACTGCAGTCCGTGTTCAAAAAACCTGACATAATGTACGCTTACTTAATATGGGCTGCAATTAATGAAGCAGATGATAAGATGGCCACAGTTGGTCAAATTTATCAATATTTTATCGAAAATTATGACTTTTACATATTTTCACCAGGTGATCGTGTGTGGAAGCGTGCAATAAGGAAAAGGTTATGTATCGATCCGTGTTTTTTTCGTATTGCTCCTGCACCTGGAGTTAGAGCAGGAGGGTATTGGTGTGTTGCGCCAGATTTTTCCAGTATCTTTGATCATGGAGACTTCAAAAGGCGAAAGGTCATGGTAAAACCAACTAAGAATCGTCAGTCCCAGGCAAGCAATAAGCCAGCGTCAGCGCCAGCACCGGCTTCCAATAACGGTCCGACCATCAGTGAAAACCTGCTGACCGGCAACCCTTGCTATCTGTCCCCGCCTGGATACCTTCAGCCTGAGCAGGATTTCACGTACAGATATCAGCAAACTTGCATGTACCAAAACGATTTCCAGCTTTATCACCTGTCAACTAGGTGTATAATCAAGACTACGGGACTGGCAGTGGCTCCGCGCCAACCGAATGGCAACGTCTATGATGGGATAAAAAAAAAAAGAAAAGAATGCGTGCGCCTAATAATTGGACCGTGAACTACTAAGCTGACTAAAAATATTGTGGTTGATAAATAAAACCTAGATAATGTAAACACATTAAATAACACAATTAAAAATGATGTGACATGAACCATTCAGGAACGTCAAGGGTCTGGCTCTAAATACAATACAAGTAGGTTGTTCAAAACGGTATGAGATGCAAGAAACCTGATCATAAATTCAGCTCCCAATACAAGGGACCCCAGTCCTTGATGCACTAAAGAAAGAAAAGAAAAAATAGGAAGCGCAGAGATAACGGATGTAGGTAAACAAACCACTTTATAGGAAATAAAAAACACAAATAAAAGAAATAAACAACAAATGATATACAGATAAAAGTCTCAGCAGATTGATGTCCATTTGATTTGATACACACTGGTATGGAGCACTCAAGGCCAATTGCTGCCTATGGTGGGTACAGCTGCCGTATTTAAATCTATTTTTACCATATCAATATCAATGCACAGTAAAGCGATTCTCCTGTAATCAATCTCTTTGCTTATAGTTATTTAGTTCTTTCAGTCACAATTCGCCAAAATGTAGTCCAGCAATACCATTGGCTGAGCAGCTTCTACAGTAGATACTGAACAGTTGGTGGACAGCTAGGCGCATGCGCATTGGAAGTTTGTTGAAACGCATACTTGTGAGGAATCCACTCCTGGCTTTTCTCGTAGCCTTGCAGGGTGCTGTTGTTCTCACTAAATTCCCTCTTTGCAATCAACAGCAGCTGTGCGGGCTATCACTGCAAACTAGCCTTGTACTCATTCATTGGAACAGTGCCCTCATACCCTCCTCCTGAGATTGGCCCTCTGGCCTTTAAGTACTGCATTCCCACAATCCCTCTCTGCCGAGCATAATCCTTCTCTGGACGTTACTGTCTCTGCCACAAGCCGCCTGGCTTGTATCCTTGTGTTCTAACCTCTCTACTCTCGTTAATAGTTCCTGACTTCCTGAGGCCTGCTGCTACTTTCCATGCAGAGGCCTGAGTATCCTGTGGCCTGCTGCTATCTCCATGCAGAGGCTTGAGTACCCTGAGTCCTGCTGCTAATCTCCATGCAGAGGCCTGTGTTTCCTGAGTAACCTGAGGTCTGCTGCTACTCTCCACGCAGAGGCCTGATCCTGACTCCTGTGCTGAAGTCTTGTTTAGCCAGCACTGGTTCTTGGTACCTGCTGCATTCTCCCCTAGCAGAGGTTACCCTTCGTTTCCTGAGGTCTTCTGCTATTCTCCACGCAGAGGCCTGCTTTGGACTTCTGTGCTGATGCGTTGGTTTTCCCCGACGCTGCCCCGCGGTGTACTTTGGCCAGCCTGCTGTCTCCCCCTGCTCAGACCGGCATCATGGGCCGAGCCCGCTCCTGGCGCAGAGGCCACTCCCGCGCTAACGCTCGTAAGCTGAAGCTGGGAACTTCTGACTACCTGTTGCCAAACTCCTGCTTGAATAATGACGATGCTGCCTTCTCCAATCCTGACCCTACTATGTACGACTACGAACTGTGCACTCCGGATCAGTCTGCGCGGACTAAGGTCGGTGATTATATAACCCCACCTCAGCCGAGCACAATCGTAACAGTATGCTCGGCCCCACAAAACCGGACCGCGCTGTGGCGGGGGTTGGTAAATGTTTTACTGTACCTATGTCCCAGGCTGCGGACCAGTCCCTGTTTGGAAGACCATACCTGTTTGAGAGACTGCCTCCACCTGAGAGTGCGTTCATGTATAAAGGTTTAACCCCTCAGGAAAAACTGATTCGTAAAGAACTCCTTACTAGATCTCAGCAATTTAAAGTGGAAAGAAAGTCTCAACAGGCCCTGATCTCCCAACGGCACCTTGTTTTTTCCACCTCATATCGTAAGACTCTAGATCAGATTCTAGATGCCGCCCGTGTGTTCTTCCATGATTTTGACCTAATCATAAGTAAGCGTGACCCTGTTCTCGCTGCCTACGAACTTTCTAATCACAATTTCTTTTCTGCCAGCCCTGTTACTAATCCCGTGGGGCTACCACCCCCTCCTAAGAATGGCTAAACCATCTCCCTGTCACTGCCCGCAAAGGAAGAAGCTGCCACGGCCCTAGTCCTGAGTTAACCTCCCTGGGTTCTGTCCCCGAGGTTATTCCTGGCTTAACCCCTGCTAGTCAGGCCTATGAGTCCCCCACTGTAAATCCCTGCATTCCCCAGGTCAGTGTGTCTTCCCTAGCACCAGAGAATGAACCCTGTTTGCCCTCTCTTTCTAACCCAGAATTTCTAAGCTCTGTCCCCGAGGTTATTTCTGTTTTAACCCCTGCTAGTCTGCTCTGTGAGGTCCCCATTGTTAACCCTTGTATTTCGCAGACTAATGTTAAGTCCCTAGGGCAAGAGGCTGAATCCCCTATGACCCCACTTTCGGAGGCTAGCTTCTCTTTTTCTGATTCTCAGGCACAGTCTGCCTAAACCCTTGAGGTTTTTTCTGTATTAACCCCTGTGGGTCAGCCTCCCTTGGTAAATCCCTGTAGTCCGCCAGTCAAGGACACCTCCTTAGCTTCAGAGGATGAACCCCTTATGTCCCCAATTTCGGAGACAAATCTCGCTTCTGGTTCACAGGTACTATCTGCCTTAACCCCTGTAAATCCTTGCTGCCCTCAGGCTAATGTGTCCTTCTTTGCATCAGAGAATGAACCCCCAAGTCTCACAGCAGGTGTTGCACTGAATGATTTCCCTAACGTTCAAGTTGCTGAGCCTTTGGATACTCCTTACTATAAGTCCCTGGCTCAGCTAAAATTCTCAGGGCTGCACCCCCTGAACCTTCGGCAAGAATAATGGCTCCAGTTAAAAGTATTCAGGAACCGTTTGTTTCCCTAAGCCTGTTCTCAGAATCCCCACTCCTAGGTATTTTGCTGACCCCGTCTGTCACTCAGAGCTTAAATCCCTGCTTCTGAGCATAGACTCCTTTTCTTGGAATCTTTAGTCGTTTCTGATGTCCCAGACACTCCTTCCCAAATACCCACTTCAAGACCAGCACAGTTGTGGTTGCCCCCCCTTGTACTGCCTGTATTCTCCTCTTCTCAAATCCTAGGGATAAAAGCGAACAGTGCATATTATGCCCCCTCCCAAGTGACCCCTTCAGAGACCAGCATAGTTGTGGTTGCCCCCCTTGTACTGTCTGTGTTCTCCTCTTCTCAAAATCTAGGGTTAAAGGCGAACTGTGCACACTTTGCCCCTTCCCAAGTGAACCCTTCTGAGACCAGCATATGTGTTGTTGCTCCCTTAGTACAATTACAGTCAGGCCCCTCCTTTTTGGAGGATCAGGTTTTCAAATCTAAAACTCCCTCTACCCCTGATTTTGTAAACCTGCAGTCCCCTCTTACTGTAGTTAAAAGTACTCCAGCAGCCGCTGAGTTAAGCCCTGCCGCTACTAAATCAGCTGTTGTAGAAGCAGCCTTCCCTAGCTCACTTCTGTTTCTCCTATCTGTTATGCCTGTTCCCAACGCTTTTCCTCCTCTGTTTCAGAGTGTTGCTATTCCTGTCCTTTACTCTAAGTCTGTCTCCTTGGAACCTGTGACAGCTATTAGCCCCCCTTCTACGGCCCCTCAGGCTATCACTTCAGAGATCAGCTTATCTGCCCCGATCCCTTACTACGCTCTGAGTCTCCCCTTACGGCTTCTAAGGTCACCCCAGCAACCTTTGGATTAATCTATGCTAAGGTTAGAACACGTGCCCAGTAGACCCAGAACTCTGGGGATTGATTCTAAGTCACTTTCCAATGTATCTGATTTTCTCACTAATGAAACCCAGATACCCACATCACTGACTAGCAGTTTCGTTATCAGAATTTTCACACTAGTAAACATACCTATTTCTGATTTTGTCATGACAAGTACCCCTGTTAGGGCCCTTGCAGTTTTGGATAAGACTCTTTTTTCTTCTAAGGTTTCTGCTATTAAGAGTTTCCCCGGTCCCAACTTACTGCTTATTAACTCTCTAACTTACCCAGTACCCGTCACTGATTCCCAGGCACCAGCTCCTGACACTAGTTCTCCTCCTACCAGTGCCCCTGCAGTGCCAGATGTCCCTGTTACAGACTCTGAACTTCCTACTCCAGACATTGGCTTCCCCCCCTCCACTGCCCCGGCACTGCCTGTTTCTCAAGTTCCAGATATTAAAGCTCCAGAGCCTATTCCTACTCCCACTCCAATGACAAGTATGATGCCCTTGGAGTTCATTGCAGCATGCGGTTGTTCTAATCTCTGCAAAGACCAGCATACCTTCCCCGGACTCTGGTGCCAAATCTGAAGTAACCCTTGCTGCGCTCCAAATCCCCAGTGCGGGAGTGCAGTTTCTTTTCACTGACCATTTGGTGGTCCCTGAAGTACCCCAGAATGATTTTAAGTATGGGGTTTCTCTCCCTATTGTCTCTAGAACATTACATGCTGCCTTGGACTTTGTGATCTCCACTCCCCAGACAAAACTATCCCTCACTGAGGGTTCTACAGTATTTGGGAGCGCCACTGTTGATTGGTTCTCTGCCGCTGCGAACTCATGGTTGTCTCTCTTGGAACCTTCTGCAGTACCTATTGTTTCCCCTGTGTTGGAAATCCCCTGTTCGTACCCCAAGATTTTGGTCCCTAGACCTGGTTTACCGCTCGCCTTGTCATCTATCATACCTATACCTGGCACTACCTGGAAAATCGTTTGAGGAAAGGATCCTTCATTATAGGATCAATTATCAGTGCCTCTTGGCCCGTACTCTGGTACTATTACTAGGGACCGGGCACCCAGCTGGGGTACCTCTGCCGTTTCTATTCTGGAAACGCCTCCTTCTACACAGATCTGGATTTACAAGTCATTTCGCATGGCGAGCCCAATACCAAAAATGTCTGTGCCACCACTCTCATATCCTAGAACAGGACTCGCCAATGAACTGCTCGGTTTCAAATCCCCTTCCCGCCTAAAGCACTTTAGGAACAACTCAATATCCCCGAGACCTATGGATGGCCCTGTCTGGCCGCAGTTCTCACCAGGGGTTGGGGGTACGCAAAGGAGTGCCCATGAGTCGCTGGACCACGACTCTACCCCCAATCCTAGACAGTTCATGAATAATTCCAGGTCCCCCAACTCTATGAGTATTCATGTTCGTCCGGAGGTCTCCCTGAAGGGGGGGGGGGTACTGTGAGGAATCCACTCCTGGCTTTCCTCGTAGCCTTGCAGGATGCTGTTGTTCTCACTAAATTCCCTCTTTGCAATAAACAGCAGCTGTGTGGGCTATCACTGCAACCTAGCCTTGTATTCAGTCATTGGAGCAGTTCCCTCATACCCTCCTCCTGAGATTGGCCCGCTGGCCTTTAAGTACTGCATTCCCACAATCCCTCTCTGCCGAGCATAATCCTTCTCTGGACGTTACTGTCTCTGCCACAAGCCGCCTGGCTTGTATCCTTGTGTTCTAACCTCTCTACTCTCGTTAATAGTTCCTGACTTCCTGAGGCCTGCTGCTACTTTCCATGCAGAGGCCTGAGTATCCTGTGGCCTGCTGCTAGCTCCATGCAGAGGCTTGAGTACCCTGAGTCCTGCTGCTAATCTCCATGCAGAGGCCTGTGTTTCCTGAGTAACCTGAGGTCTGCTGCTACTCTCCACGCAGAGGCCTGATCCTGACTCCTGTGCTGAAGCGCTGTTTAGCCAGCACTGGTTCTTGGTACCTGCTGCATTCTCCCCAGCAGAGGTTACCCTTCGTTTCCTGAGGTCTGCTGCTATTCTCCATGCAGAGGCCTGCTTTGGACTTCTGTGCTGAAGCATTGGTTTTCCCCGACGCTGCCCCGTGGTGTACTTCGGCCAGTCTGCTGTCTCCCCCTGCTGAGACCGGCATCATGGGCTGAGCCTTCTCCTGGCACAGAGGCCACTCCCACACTCACTCTCCTAAGCTGAAGCTGGGAACTTCTGACTACCTGTTGCCGAACTCCTGCTTTAATAACGACGATGCTGCCTTCTCCAATCCTGAGCCAAGACACTGCCACTTTTATCCACTGATTGTGATACGTCTGCACTTATATTTGTGTATCTTGTTTTGTTTTCTCAACCCAATATATGCTCCCCCTGGATGTTCTGAGATACTTCTAAACTTTGGAACCCGTGAAACAGGTCCCACCAGTTAGGTTTGAGCTGGGGGGTTTTTGGTCATCACATTTATTTAATTTCATCATTTACACTATTATTATTTATTCACTTCTTATTAAGCTGTTCGTGCCTTTTTGTTCACCTGTTTACACAAGTACTGGCTGTTTTTTTGGGTGAGTGGGCTGCACGCTTTTCACTATGGACACCTGCACTAATAATGTTAATGTGTTTTCTAAAAGACTATTAAGAAAGATTAATTTTGATAAAACACCAGATGTGGAAGTTTCTAATGATGACAATGTGGATAATATGATAACCAATGAGTTTACCAAACTTGAGAGATTAATGATAAGAGATACAAAAAAGTGGTTAGACGTTGTGTTTTTACAACAATATAAAGAATGTGATATTATACCTAGAGGACTGAGAGTGCTTAAGAAGCCATCCTTTGATTTAGAGGATGAGGCTTTCTTAGCAAGTTGGAATGAATTACTTGATAGGTGTTCCCATGGGTTGATTGACCTAGTAATAAAACAACAAATGGTACATCTTAAACTACTAGATGAAGAAATTAATGAATTAAAAGATAAATTAACCCCCTTTGAAAACACCAAAGAATTCAAAGAAAAAGACACTGCACTACAAAGAAAATTAGAGACCCTAGAAAGAGATACTGATAACAACAAAACCCAGAAATTACATAGAGATGAGGAAGACTACAGAAAGGGGGAACAAAGAAGTTGGAATAAAAATAGAACTTTTAAAAAATATTACAAACATGACTATAGAAAGGACAAACGTGGGGAGAGACACACCAATTATGAGAGTGAGAAATCACATACAGAGAGGGAAGGGGAAGAGAGATCTGAATATCAGATAAGAGATAGAACCACTAGGGATAATCAATACTCACCGAAAAAAGAAGAATATAGAGGTAGAGACAGAGCGAACTACACTCCTATTAATCAATCAAAAAAAGATAAAAGAGATGAAGACAGGACAAGAAAGCAGCAAAATAGAACTAACTCCTTAGATTCCAAAGAGAGAAAGGAAAATAAAGATAAGAAAGATCTTAAAAAACAAAATAGCACATATTCCTCTTTTTTAGGGGCAGAGGGCCCTTCCAATTTGTGGGATCCAAGTCACAAGCAACCTCAGACACAGAAAGGATCAATGGGCAGCTCAAAAAGAGGAAGACTCTCAGAGGAAAGAGGGGTAGACGAAAGCACACGAGACAACAAAAGGAGCGCAAAATAAATGTTGAAAATGTCTTTAATCTCAGTAATATATCCCTATCAGACACACAAAATAGTGTTCTATCAAAAGGACTATCTTTCGCACCAATGAAGACACATAGTAGTTTCAATCTATATATAGATGCTAATCGCTTCCTTAGGAAACTCACTGTGAAACGATATTTTTTGGGGAGACACATAGAGCACAACAACACAAAAGAAGTGCCCCCAGTGGTAGAAGAGGAGAGAAAATTTATCCATACGGGATTAAAACCTAAATCCACCTTTTACCCCCATTTTGCCACTGGCAACCATTTGGATGTCTTTTTTCAGATGGTCACTAAGGACTTTGAAACCCTAGATTCAGATCTTAAGGATAAGGGCAATAAGAGATCAGAAAACTTGACCAAAGATGAGAAGGAGGCAGAGGAAACAGAAGGCAGCAGCACACCCGGTGGACAAAGAAGAACTATGGCTAGGCTCCAGGTCTAGGAGACCCTGACAAACAACAGGTTTAGGAATGGATGTATTGGGATATCACATATAATGTGGTCAGATGAAAGGGGAACAAATAAACCATTCATTTAATCCCATTGGAGCCATAGGGCCTTATTCAGAGAACATTCATAAAAAAATTCGCCAGGGAATTTAAAATGAATGTTTTTTGGGCGTTGCTATCACGGTATTCAGAAAGGCTCGAATACCTGTGATAGCAGAATGCCCAAACCTGGCGAGTTGCTGCCAGCGAGAGCATCGAGCCTCTGAAAAGGCAAAAACCAGCGATTCATTTCTGCTGCAGAGAGAGCAGCTCTGAGAGAGCCGATATATCATTATAATATTATCATTATAACTGATAATATATTAATCTGTACCTCTTTCGGGTACAGATTAATACATTATTATGCCAATATTTGGGGGGCATTTCTCGCTTGTTATTGATGTGGATGTGATTGTTTGTTTATGGTTAATGTATTAAAAGGTTTGCGATTGGTGTTCGCTTGTACTTAAAGTTATATTATGTTAGCTAATGTGTTTTATGGATACTTCAGAGATAGTTTTAATGTATTTATTTGTCTTTTAATGGTTACATTAATTAATGTAGGATTAATTCATTGTTTACATTGGTTAGTGTTACTATTCATTTTGAGTTGCTTTAGGGATTAATTGGTTTGATTGGGTAATGGTTTAATTAATTCATTGTTGATGTTGTAATTGCTTCTATTGATTGGATTAGCTGGCTACTGATTTTATTTAGTGAAGTGTGTTTTTTGGGAGTATAGTTAGGTTTTATTACTGTGTGTCTTGTGTATTACTGTATTTTTATTAGGGTGCCCATTGAGTGCTATAGAGGCTTATCATGCCCATATTATTATTATATGGGTATGATGTACCACTATACTACTCAATGGCTATAGGGTGGGTATAGTCAGTCTGGGGTGGGTGCTTAGGCCTCACGGGTGAGTGAAGGGGGTATTAGCCCTAAGGATGGGTGTTTAGACCTTGCGGGGGGGGGGGTAGCGGTTGGGTTAACCCCTTTATTACCTTAGCGGTATTAACCGCTAAGGTAATGAAGAGGTTAACTCCCCCCGCAACCCCCCCGCAACCCCCCCGCAATGCCTAAACAGCCACTAAGGGCCAAATTCCCCCTTCACCCACCCCCGATAGCCACTGTATTGTATTGTACTGTATGTTTATTACAGTAAGCCTGGCACGGGTGTTTAACCCCTTCATTGCCTTAGCGGTTAGCCGCTAAGGTAATGAAGTTGCTGTACATTCATGTTTCCTGCCTCGGATGCATACCGGGGGGGTCCGGAGCTGCTATTAATGGCTATCAGCTCCGGAGACCCCCGGCATCAATCCGAGGCAGGAAAGGGGCCTGATTTCTTCTAAGTCCCGACCCATCGCAGCTCATCGAGGCATTTCCCCACCAATTGTCCAACAATTTTGTGGGGAAGTGGATTTGGGGAGAAAATCGTTTTTTAAGCCTGCGATGGGCTGCGACACCCGACTCGCGGGTCTCTGAATAGCGGGAGTTTATCAACCCTCCGAAAATGGTCGATAAGGGCCTGATCGCTGCTCAGTCAGCGAATTTCGGACGGAGATAAAATTTTGCGTCGATACAGGCCGTTATCGAGCACTTATCGAAGCTATCTGAATACCAGTAGCCATTTTGGTCGATAAGTGCTCGATAAGGGCCTTATCGAGGCTTTCTGAATAAGGCCCATAGTGTATAATAGAAATATCCAACGACACTCTCGTTGTAACAATCTTTGATCCCAATTGCTACCTCTTTGATCTCTGCGTATATGTTCAATTCCACAGAATTTCATTACCAACATTGGGGTGGTGCCGGAGGGAGAGCTATTTATTGCCTGCTCAATAAAGGGGGAAACGCCGGGACAGGAACCGGTTCAAACGTCATCACACTGCGGGCGGGAGGGCCCCCCCCCCCCAAAAAAATTGCATTAGATTGTTTTAACTGTTATTTTACATCTCCAGCCCCAAAAACAAGTCTTGATATTACGATAGATACATCCGTCGCTGGCCGCACATGGGTCGAGGTTGTGTGTCTGTATGTCTGTGGGGGTTAGGGATAAGTTAACAGTATTAACTGACGAACTGCCCTTTGAAATTACTGTAACTCTAAAGTCAGAGTTTTATTTCGTTTGACTGCTGTCAACAATCCCTTATCCTTCATCCCTTCCCCACTAGAAAAACCACCCACACTCTTATCGCATCAGACATACCTCCACAGAGTCATTAATTTTCTGAAGTGTAGTTTAGTCATTGTGTTTTTAATTAAATCCGTCCCTAGCCGAGCGTCAATCGCCTCACGTGCCTGCGTGTACTCTAATCCTTTTAGAGATAGGAGCTTGCTGCTTACTGCGCCATGAGTCACCACACCCACCCCCTCTCTCCACAGAGTCGTTAATTTTCTGAATATTGCCACTGGTTCTTAATCAGTCCATAGCCGAGCACAAAGCCTCAGTGCGCCTGCGTGTAATCACCTCCCCATCCAACCCTTTGAGGCTTTTGTTTACGGTAACGCTTTGGAAAATCCCTTCTTGATTTTGAAATGTAATTTGATTTGCAGCAGCATTGTGAGAATGAGAGTTAAAAAACCATTCACTGATTTCATGTTGTTTTGTCATTCATTCTTAGTACAGTGGTGTACTGTAAGGGTGGGGATGGGTTGTGGTAGTTGTCAATGATTATGATTAAGCCGAATTGTGAAAATTTTATTTTTTATTTTATCAGAACCAAAAATACAAATATAAAAATAATCATGAATAATACCTAAAAATTTACCAAAAAGTCTTTATTAGCTTCTCTTTGGCAGATTGAAATTGGATAAACATTTTAAAGAAACATGTGGTAAAACATGGGAAAACATGAATAATCTACATTTATATGATATTGTTACTAAATATTACTAGTATGTATAATATAGCTATAAGTAATTATTTTTTCCGTCTTTATCTTGTTCCTCATTCTGTGTACATCATTACTGCTGTTTATATCCTGTACATTTGACTGTATAAACAGATTAGACGGACACACAAACACCCCACCTCCCCCCAGGCCACCCTTTTTTTTCCTGAAACGACAAGAAACAAAAAATTGATGCAGTTATGTGCGTACTGTATTATGGCATTGTGTGATGTGTAGTATACTCTGTACATGGCTGGTGCTACTTCTCTGGAAAGAAAAAACATTTGAGCAGTTAGTCAGCAGTTACTGTAGTACTGTCAAACTAGTCTATACTGGAACTACTGTATTCTCTGACTACTGTTAAATACTATCTACTGTACATCCTGATGGCGGTGCTGCTCTCTCTGTAAAGAAAAACTGTAACTACTGTATACTCTGGCTATTGGGAAAGAAAAAATCTTGTCCATACTTACCTGTATCATACTGTACTTACAATACTACACACAGTACTTGACTTCCTGATGCTTGCCCATTACGCTCGTATCACAATGAGCAACACAGTGGCAATATGGTTATTATTTATTGCACAGATCGTTTCCACGGTGAGTACAAATCGTTCCAAAAACTCATTATGCCTTTCATACACTTTGCCTTTTTGGAGGGTTTTCGACCACTTTCCGGTATGGTCCTTCAGCTGATGCCAACCTTTCGATCGTATTGAAGTCTGGCGATCTGGGATTGGAAAAAGGACATTAGTTTAAGAGATGCAGTACAGACACAGTAAAACCATGTGGAAAAAATGAGACACGTTACCCACTTACTTTACTCCGCTGGCGTCTTCACACCAGTTGATACCGCGCTCAAGGATTATGCGCTGTTGACGCGGTGTGCTTCGATCTTTGTCCTGGTAAGTCTCAGGCAATGTTGTCTTGGAAGAAAGCTTTATTCATGATTTCTTCATAGCAAGAAAAGAAAAGTCTCAAAAACGCACAATTGTACAGTACAGTGCTATAGTAAGGCACACTAGTACATACCAGTGCATAAAGGCTCATTATATTTTGATATATTTACTCAAAGATGACAATGCATCCTGGTCCACACCTAGAGATGCACCCCACACATGCAGCTTCAGCGGGGTGTTTTGGCCGCGGCTTCAAAGATATGCGGCGTTTTGTGAATGCAAGGTTTGCAAATCTCTCCAGCGACACAGTAACTCGTCATGAAGATGCAATCCTGGAAAGTTTCCCCACTGTCGATCCATGCCTGGGCCTGGACCACGCACTCTTTTGATTTTGTTTGCGTCCCTTATCATGGGGTAACGCTCTGTAATGACAATGAATAAATAATTTAAGGCGGTACAGTACACGTTTCCTAAACAACACTTTACCTCCCTGTACTGTCCAGTACTAACCTCACCCTCACTATTTCCATCCAATGCTGCGTCTCATCTTCTTTATCTGGTCTCGATACAGTGAGATGTGATTTTCTCCAGAGTGTATTTGACCCTTAATGCACTCTTCTCATCATTCTCCTCACTTATTTTGTCCACCCAGAAGTTTGTCTCCCTACAATGTAAAGAAAAAACATTCCGGTAAGTAAAAATATTAGAGACAGTAGAGCAACGGATACATATATTGTTCTATTAATATGCATTCACAGTTTTGATCAAAGAGAATGTTGATCAGAAGATTCCCCTTTATACAGCACTCAAACACTTATATTACAAGGTGGACAAAAAACAATGGTCCTACAGATATGCTGCAAAATTACTGAGAGATATCCCAGAAGTCACGGTGGAAATCCAAAAATAATATAAATTTTATTACGCTATATAACTATTAAAAACACAGAGTGCAGTATTAAAAATCCTATATTGTGGTGGCTGGATGGATAGGGGTAAAATTAAGTGATAAGGTAGGTATCCTTAGTAACGTACAAAACCATTCATAGTTCTCGTTGGGTTATTCTGGGATTTTTCTTTTTGCTTTGAGGACGTCTGGTTTCCATTTTTTTTTGTGTGGTCTCTGTTTTTTTTTGTAGCTTCCTTTTGTGGTGATGAAGTTTTGTAATTTCGTTGTATAGTTGTTTGCTAGGGCAGTATCATAGTAAATCAGGATACTACTGAAATCTCGGTATCACAGTAGGAATAATCTTTGTATGCCCGGTGCCGGTCTTTGTGCAAAAGTCAGCTGTTGTAGGTTGAGACCACTAGTATGTGACGGTTGGTCGATTGGCTTAACCACTGGTGTAGGCAATGGATAGTGGTAGGTGGTGCTGGTATGACAAGCAAATGGGTGCGGAACCAGAACCCGCAGGATGGGTGCTATAAAAGGAACAAAGAGAATGGACCTCTTTCCTAATATAGCAACAGTGTTATAAGCATACTGTAGGTTACAAAGTAGCAAAGGAGCAAATAAACAAACAAAGCACTCTGCTCGATTACAAGCCTGCTCCTGCATAGGTGTAGGAGTCGCCACTACGAGTGACGTCATGACGTGACGCACTACATTCCCGACGCACGTTCACGTGTCAACACGCTTCATCAGGGGGAGGAGGGGACTGGAGTGTGATGCCTCACTATGATCATAAATACTCTCAGAGGGTCACCTCCCTCCCTAAATAGGAGGAGTCTGACCACTCGTTCCGGTCCACCTGCAGGTGGACGGACTACTGGCATCCAAAATTAACCTCTTCTGTGCCACTGGATCTATTAACCAAACTTGTTACGTGAAGTTGTTGATACGCTACAACCCAACTAATGCCAAATGATGAGTGTTTAATAAAGATAATAAACTGTGTGTGTATTTTATTGTTCATTGTCAGTTCATATTGGTAGTAGTGTGTAGGATTGTTTCCTACAATACATATAACCTGCCCAAAGTGGTCAATGCAGGTCAGTTTAACAAAGATTCTACAATAGGATGTAGTATGTGTAATATACAGGTGTAGGATTGTATAATTGGTAAATTCGTCTAGGTCTCTCCTAATATACATCACTTAATTGTGTAGTTGTAGTAACGTATATTCTATCTCTGTATTCACTTATGCCTAATGTTTGCTGGCATCCGATGTTAACCTCTCATATACCACATTGATCTATTGAATTATACTACTGGAAGGTATAGATATGCGTAAAAAGGTCTTTAGAGCAAATATGACTCATGATTGAAAATAATGTACTTTTGTGTGTGGTATGTTATTAGTCATATGAATTTTTATTCAAATATGGTGATATTAGTGTAGGAATATAAATCAAATTCTCTACTAAAGTGTGGTATGTGTATACCCGTGACACAACTCAAATACAGTGCATATTTGGCTATGGATTGTGGTGATAGTGTATGTCAGTCTTCTACATTTGTGTGATACAATGAATGGTGGTATTGTGTGAAGTGTGTGAGTTTATCTAAATTAGAAAAACCTGCCCATATTGGTCATTGCAGGTTGATTTAAAAGGAAAATTAAATAGTATGTGTTATGTGTAATGTACAGGTTTAGGAATGGATGTATTGGGATATCACATATAAGGTGGTCAGATGAAAGGGGAAAAAATAAACCCTTCATTTAATCCCATTGGAGCCATAGTGTGTAATAGAAATATCCAACGACACTCTCGTTGTAACTATCTTTGATCCCAATTGCCTCCTCTTTGATCTCTGCGTATATGTTCAATTCCACAGAATTTCATTACTGTGGAATCTCCCTTGTGATGTTCAATCACATGTCTGGCAATTGGAGTGTCTGTGGCATTACGAACGTTACCTATGTGCTCCAAAACCCTTGTTTTTAGAGGTCGTGGGTCTTACCTACATACCTAATACCCCCTTGCATGTCATCAAGTAGATTGTTCCGCAGGTGGTACAATTTATAAAATCTTTGATCATGAAGGTGGTATTCTGTGTTGTATCCTGAAACTGTTTTGTAACTTGCATGAAGGCACAGGCTTTGCACCTTGAACAGGGGTATGAACCACATGGTTTCTGGCCTAGCCATGTTTTTGTCTGATTTGTCTCGTAATGGCTATGGACCAGCCTATCCTTGATATTTTTATTTCGTCGATACCCTATAGTTGGTCTATCTCCAAGGACTTTACGTAAATCACTGTCTTCAAGTAGAATGTGCCAGTGTCTAAGTAAAATATTTTTTGTAGCTTGTGACTGGTCATTGTAAGTAGAGATGAATCTAATTACTTCCTCTTGGGGTGCAATCTGTTTGGGCACCAGAAGCTCCGTCCTGACTGACGTCAGGGCCCTATAATAAGCTTTTTTGATCAGTTTATTACTATATCCTCTGGTGCGGAATCTATTGGACATATCCACTGACTGCTTAATGAATTCCTCCGTAGAGGAACAATTTCGTCGCAGTCTCTTAGGAACTGTCCATTGGGATATTGTTAGTGACATGTTTGGGATGGTGGCTGTTGGCTCTCAACAGACTATTGGTGGAGGTAAGTTTCCTGAAGATGCTAGTCTCAATGGTGTTGGATTCTGTCCTTGATATAGTAATATCTAGGAATTCGATCCTATTCTTATCGATTTGCGTAGTTAGTTTTAGGTTGTGTTTGTTCACATTGAGACTGTCAATAAAGCTGTGTAGTAGTGCCTCTGTCCCCCTCCATATGAGGAGGATGTCGTCAATGTATCTGACCCACAAACTCCACATGCTCAGTGTAGATTTCATTGTCCTCTATGAAGACCACCGTCTCCTCCCACCAGCCTAGGTATAGATTGGCATAGGTGGGGGCACAGGTGGTCCCCATAGCGGTATTCATTAAGCAGTCAGTGGATATGTCCAATAGATTCCGCACCAGAGGATATAGTAATAAACTGATCAAAAAAGCTTATTATAGGGCCCTGACGTCAGTCAGGACGGAGCTTCTGGCGCCCAAACAGATTGCACCCCAAGAGGAAGTAATTAGATTCATCTCTACTTACAATGACCAGTCACAAGCTACAAAAAATATTTTACTTAGACACTGGCACATTCTACTTGAAGACAGTGATTTACGTAAAGTCCTTGGAGATAGACCAACTACAGGGTATCTACGAAATAAAAATATCAAGGATAGGCTGGTCCATAGCCATTACGAGACAAATCAGACAAAAACATGGCTAGGCCAGAAACCATGTGGTTCATACCCCTGTTCAAGGTGCAAAGCCTGTGCCTTCATGCAAGTTACAAAACAGTTTCGGGATACAACACAGAATACCACCTTCATGATCAAAGATTTTATAAATTGTACCACCTGCGGAACAATCTACTTGATGACATGCAAGTGTGGTATTAGGTATGTAGGTAAGACCACAGACCTCTAAAAACAAGGGTTTTGGAGCACATAGGTACGTTCGTAATCCACGACACTCCATGCCAGAACTGTGATTGAACATCACAAGGGGATTTCCACA